>CAUYPK010029392.1:0-61247 GCA_963574355.1 Loris lydekkerianus
TATAAAATTTTTTTCTTTTCCCAATAATAAATTGACCTTAGTGTGCTGTAACATTTTTACTTCATAAAAGTTTTGGTTTTTGAGACCCCCCACAGAGATCCCCACCCACCCACCTCCTTCCTTCCCTCTCTCTGCTCTTCCTTTCCCCCTTACTTTCCTCTGCTCTCCCCTTCCCCCACCCCTGACCATGTACTAGGTCATGAATTGTCCTCATATCAAAATTGAGTAGATAGGATTCTTGCTTCTCCATCATTCTTGTGATGCTTTACTAAGAATAATGTGTTTCACTTCCATCCAGGTTAATACAAAGGATGTAAAGTCTCCATCTTCTTTTAATGACTGGTATACATATAGTACAGCTTGTTAATCCATTCCTGGGTTGGTGGGCATTTAGGCTGTTTCTATATTTTTGCAATTGTAAATTGAGCTGTAATAAACAGTCTAGTGCAAGTGTCTTTATGGTAAAAGATTTTTTTCATTCTGGGTAGCTGCTCAGTAATGGGATTGCAGGATCAAAATGGGAGGTCTAGCTTGAGTTCTTTGAGGATTCTCCAGACTTCCTTCCAAAAAGGTTGTATTAGTTTGCAGTCCCACCAACCATGTAAAAAGGGTTCCCTTCTCTCCAATCCACGTCAGCATCTGCAGTTTTGAGACTTTGTGATGTGGGCCATTCTCGCTGGGGTTAGATGATATCTCAGGGTGGTTTTGATTTGCATTTCTCTAATAATTAGGGATGATGAAATTTTTTCATGTGTTTGTTAGCCATTCATCTGTCTTCATTAGAGAAGGTTCTATTCATGTCTCTTGCCCATTGGTATATGGGATTGTTGGCTTTTTTCATGTGAATTAATTTGAGTTCTCTATAGATCCTAGTTATCAAGCTTTTGTCGGATTCAAAATATGCAAATATCCTTTCCCGTTGCGTAGGGTTGTTGTTGCCTTCGCTGTACAGAAGCTTTTCAGTTTCTTCAAGTCACATTTGTTTATTTTTGTTGTTGGAATTGCCATGGAAGTCTTCTTCATAAAGTCTTTCCCCAGCCAGTATCCTTAAGTGTTTTTCCTATGCTTTCTTTGAGAATTTTTATTGTTTCATGCCTTAGATTTAGGTCTTTTATCCATCTTGAATCAATTTTTGTGAGTGGAGAAAAGTGCAGGTCCAGTTTCAGTCTTTTACATGTGGATATCCAGTTCTCCCAGCACCATTTATTGAATATGTATTTTTCCCCCCAGTGTATGTTCTTGTTTGGTTTATCAAAGATTAGGTGGTTGTAAGAATTTAGTTTCATTTCCTGGTTTTCTATTTAATTCCAAATGTGTATGTCTCTATTTTTGTGCCAGTACCATGCTGTTTTGACCATTATGGCCTTATAGTACAGCCTAAAATCTGGTATGGTGATGCCCCTGGATTTGTTTTTATTATTAAGAACTGCCTTAGCCATACTGGTTTTTTTCTGGTTCCATACAAAATAAAGAATTATTTTTTCCAAGTCTTGAAAGTACAATGTTGGTATTTTAATACAGATGACATTGAATCTCTAGGTTGCTTTGGGAAGTATAGACATTTTAACAATGTTGGCTCTTCCCAGCCATGAGCCTGGTATGTTCTTCCATTTGTTAATATTCTCTGCTATTTCTTTTCTTAGGGTTTTATAATTTTCTTTATAGAGGTCCTTCACTTCCTTTGTTAGGTATATTCCAAGATATTTCATTTTCTTTGTAGCTTTTATGGTAAACACAATTATAAGAGGGACTTCACCTAACAAATGCAATCAATGTAACCTGGTCTCTTGTATCCTCAATGAATCCCCAACAATTAAAAAAAAAGAGAGAGAGAGAAAGATAACCACCTTAATAAATAGACCAGATGATAAAAAAAGTTTTGATTTTTAAAAACTTTGACTTAAGCTATAATAATACATAGCTTAAGACACAAACATTTACAGCTTTACAAAAAATATTTTTTGTGTGTTTTTATTCTATCAGCTTTTATCTGTTTTTAAATGTATTTATTTGTTTATTTTACTTCTTAAAATTTTCTTTAGATTAAAATGTGTGGGTCTCACATGAATGTTATTATGGTTTGTTAGGAAAAAGCCCCAACTATACATCTTTATCAGATAAACCCTTTTATTCTTTGGAAACAGAAATGACTTCAATAGCCAAAATAATTTTTAAAAGAATACATAGTAAAATTTAAAATTTTATACTCTCATATTTCTAAATTTACTAACAAGCTATAGTAATTGGGACAATGTGTCGTGTGTCACTAACTTAAAAATAGGCAAATAGTTGTCTATTTTAATTTGCACACAAACTTTATGGACACCCTATAGATCACTGGAATAGAAAAGAATCCAGAAATAGCTATGTGTGTGGTCTACCAGGTTTCAGCAAAGATGGTAGTGCAGTTCAGTGGAGGAAAAGAATGGCTTTTCAATAAATGGTGCTGGGACAATTGGACATTCATTGCAAAATGATCCTTAACCCATACTTCACACATATTAAAAATAACCTAAAATAGACATATACCTACCTAAACATGAAAGCTGTAATTATGAATCTACTAGAAGATAACATAGTAGAAAATCTTTTCCATCTTATAGTAGGCCAGTGCTTTTAATCTCACAGCACATTTGAATCTATAGTTAAACTTCCATGGCACACTTAAATTACGTTATCACAAAAAAGTTAAAGAAAATAATATACTTACTATGCTTTGTACTTCTTTTGAAAATACTTTAATTAACGATCTTAAAAAATGTTCATGGCACACTTAAGATCCTCTCACAACACACCAGTTGAAAATTACTGGACTAGGCAATGATTTCTTAGAACACAAGAAACATGAACCATGAAAGAAAAACACATTGTATTTAATATAAATTTAAAAGACACTTAAGAAAATAAGAAGACAAACTACATCTTTGAGAAAATATTTGCAACAAATATATCTGCTAATGTACTGTTATCTAGAATATAATGAACTCTTATACCCTAAAAAGAGGAAAAAGCCAGTTATAAAAGGGAGGACATTTTTGAACTTTACAATAGAGTACTAACAATTAATGAACATGTGAAGAGATACTCAATATATTTAGTTATTGGAAAAATAAAATTTAAAACCACAGTAAAATATCACTTTGTATCTATGTAATTGAAGTGAAAAATCTGATTGTATCAATGGTTGTTGCCAAGAACATGGGCGCATTTGAAATGAACACGGTAGTGATGGGAATGTAAAGTAAATGGTATGATCATTTTAAAAAATAATTTCACACTTTCTTTAAAAGCTCAATATAAATCTACCATATAGCCCAGCCACTCCACAACTGTTTACTCCATAGAAATGAAACCCAACCCATTTTTAAAATTTTTGGCAGCTTTATTCAGAATACTGAAAACTGACCATAAATGTCCGCTAAGAGGAGAGCAGACAAACAAAATTGATATATCCATGTAATAGAATACTCAGCAATAGGAGCAACAGATCTGCCAACACCACATGGATGTATCTCTGGTACAGTGAGTGAAAGAAACCAGACGCAGTGCAGACTAATTATAGTGACCAGAAGCAGATCAATGTGTACCTAGATCAAAGTGGATGAACTGTGAAGGATCACAAGGAATCCTTTGGGATTGATGGAAATTTATGAGTTAATGCCTGACATGAGTTCACAAGTGTAAATGACTGTCAAGACTTATGGAATTATATACTCTAAATGGAAGTACTTTATGTTAATTTTTCCTCTATAAAATTGATAAAGGAAAAAAGTTTTCAACATCACAAGTACTTATAGGAGCTCTATATTTTGTGTCTCTTTTTCCAGAAGTGCATAGATTTGCTTCCAGGGTATCTGATGCTGTTGTTCATACTTTAGAAAGTGTCTAGGTATTTCATAACATTTCCACATGAAACTTAAATCTCCATAGTGATAGAGACTGTGTTTTGTTTAATTATGTATCCCCAACAGTATGAATTAAGTTGATGACGGCTTCACAAGGAGAAGCAGAAGATGATATGAGAACCTATAATAAGTAGACCTAACCTGGACTAGGTCGTTAAGAAAGACTTCCCTGAACAAGTGAGATCTGAAGGATAATACTGATTAGTTAAGTGAGGGATTTGAGTATAGATGTCAATTAGATAGTAATATATTTAAGTCAGGAGCTCAGAGAGAGGTCAGGGATGGAGCTATTAAATTTTGGGAGTCACCTAGGGAAAATGTCTTGAAAGAAAATGGAATGAACCTTGAGTAACACCAGAATTTTCAAAGCAAAAAGAGGAAGAAAGTCAGCAAATAGTCTAAGAAAGAGCTTCAAAAATGTTAGACTACTTTACTGTATGGAATCAGGGTTACCTAGGGGACAGAGTATTTGAGGAGTGATCAGTCCATGTTGACTGCTGCTGAGCTGTCAACCAGGATAAGGACAAAGAAGCAGCATGCAAGGGTCACTGCTGGTCTTTAGAAAAAGTAGCAAATGGAAGTAGTAAGAGAAGGCCAGAAGCCAACTTGTAATGGGTTGAACAGTAAAAGTGGAAAAGGCAACCATGAGTACAGATCAGACTTTGAAGAACTTTCTTCACGGATAAAATTGAGAGTCCAGTAAAAAGGGGGATTTGAAGTCAGGGGAAGTCTTCTAATGGGAAAGTGGGATATTCTTTTTTATTATTTTTTTTTTCATTTTTCTTTTTAAGATGGAAGATATATGAACATATTTAAATGCTAGTATATTGGAGCCAATAAAGAGGAAAAGTTGAAGTTACAAGAGAGAAGCAAAGTTCCAAAGGAAGATAAGAAATGGTGTACAAGTGGCAAGACTAGTAGTGGTGTTTATGAAGAAGAAAACAAAACAAAGTAAAAATAAAACTCAGCAAAGAACCCAAATGACCATCAATAGGGCACTCTATTTTGTGTTTATACTCATTATATTTCTGTGAATATATTTATGTGGTAAAAGCTAATGAAACTGCTAGGTCAGAGGAAAACTTTATTGAGACATAATGCCAAATTATGCTCCTTCAAATGTTGAATCTATTATTTTTTCTATCAACTGTGTTTTCTTATATTATTTTACCTTACTGAACTGGGTATTATCAATAATTTTAATGTTTGCCATATGACAAGTGAAGATGTTCTTATTGTCATTTTTATTAGCATTTCTTTAATTTTGCCTGAAGTCAAATTTCTCTTATAGTTTATTTTCTTTATTGTGAACAGAAAAAATCTGTTCCTGTTCTTTGTTCATCTTTCTCCTTTTTGTTTCTGCTGACTTTTAAGAGCTTTTATAAATTAAGGAAGTTTTCCATTTGTCATCTGTGTTATAGATATGTATGCCTCTTAGTTTATGGTTTCCTTTTGACTTATTGTGCATGTGTGTGTGTGTGTTTGCATGTCATGTACCAAGTAGAAATTTAAAATTTTGGTAATCATCTTAATCAGTCTTTTCTTTCATGCTTCTGGATTTTGTTTCTAGATTAGAAGGGCTTTCTCTACATAACATTAATAAAAAAAGGTTTCATTTCTCCCGTGTATATTATATATCCTTCTCTTTAGGTACAGGGTGTTAAGGCTCTATCTCTATTTTTTTCCAAATGTCTCATCAGCTATTTAACACAATTTAATACATAATTCATCTGTTTCCAACCAATTTGAAATTATACATTTGTCATTTTAAATTTATGTTATATGTGTGTACATACACATGCATATTTGTCTTTTTGAATTCTTTTTTATTTTCCTAATTATTTCGTTTCAAGGATGATTTAATAGCTAGCAGGGCAATTTTCTCTCCTTACTTTTTATTGATTCTCTTGTATTTATTTTCCTAGATAAAATTGCCTCATTTCTCAAGTTCAAAGAATACTGTATTTTAATAAAAATTACATTAATTCTATTAATGAATTTAGGGAGAAACGATACCTTTCTGCTCTTGATTTCTGTTATCCAAAAATTAGATATTTTAATTAAGTCTTTGCCTTTTTCATGTCAATATTTTCTAAGTATTACTAAATTAGAGAATGTAAATAGATTTTTTTCTCCATTTTTTTTAGTAGTTATTTATTATTTATAGGTAAATTACTTTTTTTGCATATTCTAACTTTTTAACCACCTTATTGAACATTCTTTTATCATTTGCATTTGATTTCATTGGGTTTTCTATGTGTAATTGTGTCAGCTTCAACTGTTGATAATTTTGTCTTTATTTTCCAATATTTACTGTTTTAAAATCTAATTTCATTGACTTATACTTTTAGAACACTGTTAATAATAGTGATGACTTTTGATAACTTCTCTTATTACTAATTTCTATGGAAATACTTCTAGTTTTAGAAGTATTAGTATCTAGCATTAGTATTAGTATCTATTATTAATCATGATGCCAGATTGAAGATTTCTCTCTCTCTTCTCCCTTGCTCTTCTCTTCTGCTGCAACCCTTCTTCCTCCCCTCCTTCCTCCAAAAAACCTTCCCCTTTTAAGGTGATCATATGCTTTTCCTAATTTAATCTACTGAGGTGAATTTTATTACTAGACATCCTTTCATTAACCTTCCTTAGTTGTGGCCTCAGTCTTCAAATATATTACTGAATTTTATTTGATAATATTTTCTTTAGGATTTTTACATCAATATTTATTAGTGAGATTAGTCTTTTTGTGTGGTTATTTTGATTTTACAAAAAGAATGTAAAAGCTTTCATTTTTCTCCCATTGGAAAAATGAAAATACTAAAAGTATCTTCTTTAAGGTCCAAAAGAATTCACCCGTGAAACTATTTCTGGTGACCCTTTCTCCTTGGTGGTGTTGGTGGTGGTGAAGAAAGAAGTTATTCAGATTTTAAGCAGATAGTAGAGCCATTTTCTCAAAATAGTTTAACTTCTATTTGTCTTCTTGCCTGTTGATGTTTGCTCTTCCATTCCCTCTTCTAATTTGTGCCACCACATCTATTATTTCGTGACCCTTGAGTTTTCTCCTTCCTTCTTCCCTCTAACCTTGCCACTGAGTTTTTAGCCCACAACTATTAGCCAGTTTCGTTGGATTTGGAATAATTTCAATCTTTAACTCTTAATATCTGTTTTTATTCTTTTTTATTACTTGGTGTTTTTTTAACCCTTGTGAAACATCTTCTTTGATTTATTATTTTTTAATGCTAGAGTTGGGTTCTCTTCTCTCTCCTTGAGGTTGCTAAAATACTAACATCTGTATATGTATTTTAAAAAGGTATTATTACTGTATTATTCTGTCATGCCTCTTAATTAATTCTATTTTAAAATATCATGATAAACATAGCAAACAAAGCTCCTCAGCATATTTTCCATCCCTACACAGCCTGGTGCCTCTCCAGCAGCTTCCTTGTGCTACAGGCATACTGGCCTTGTGTTTCCTAGATTGGTCCATGCTATCTCCTGCTTCAGGACCTTTGCATATGTTCTACTTGGAATGTTTTTCTTATTCTTTATCTAATTAACTCATTCTGATCTCAGCTCAAATGTTATTCCTCAGGAATGCCTTCTCTGATCCTCCACCCTCCCAATGTCATATCAAGTCAGTTCCTCTGGGTCTGTTCTCTCATTGTTCTCTGCACTTTACTTCAAAGTATTGTAATTACATGCTTCTGTAATGATGTGACTCAAGTCTGTCTCCCCCACTAAAGCATAAACTTTCACAAAAACTAGAACTGTGTTTTGCTCACAAATGTATTACTGAAATGCACTTAGTACATTCATTCATTCATTTAATAATACTTTGTACTTTTTGTTTATCAGGCACTGTTGCTGTAGTGATCAAAAACAGAAGGGAAAAAATGCCTGCCATTATGGAGCCTGCATTGCAGTAAGGGAGACATAAAAGAAAAAAGGAAGGAAGGAAGAACGAAAGAAAAGAGGAAAGGAAGGAGGGAGGAAAAGCAGGAAATTAGATAATGATAAGGCTAAAGAGAAAAATAAAACAGGGAAGAAGGATAGATAGATCAGGGGTAGGTTTGGAGTGGGGTTGGTGGTAGGATTTTAGATAGATGTCCAGGGAAGACTGCACTGATAAGGTGAGGTTCCTTTTTTTAAAAAATTTCAGAATATTATGGAGATACAAATGTTTTGGTTACATGAATTGCTTTTATACAGTTTGAGTCAAAGTTACAGTGTGCCCATCACCCAGGTAGTGTGCATTATACCCATTAGGTGTGAATTTACCCATCCCCTTCTCTCTTCTCCCATCTGCTGCATTTCTGAATGGGTACACAAGTGCTGATCAATTAGGGTAAGTTTTGAATAAGAGCTAAAAGAATAAGTAAAATAACCAAGGGAATACTTGGAGGAAGAGCATTTTGCAGATGGGATAACTAATGCAAAGCCCTGAATAGTTGACAAGAAGCAAAGAGCCTGAAGTCTTTAAATGAGGAATTCAGAAAATTAAAAACCTTGTGGCCATTCTAAAAACTTTGACTTTTACTAAAGTGAGATTAGAAGTCACGGGAGGGTTTTGAGAAAACAAGTGAAGGATCTCATATTTTAACAGTATTGCTCTGACTGCTATTGGGAACACAATTAAGCGAAATAAAAGCAGAAACTAGATGAGAAGTGATGATGGTTTAGATCAGGATATACTCAGAAGTGATAAGAGGTATTCAGATTCTGAATACATTTTGAAGTTAAACAAAATTTCATGATGAACTAGGTGGGATGTGGTAGAGGTGGTAAGGTTGACTTTCAAGTTTTTGGCCTGAACAATTAAAAGTATAGAATAATTAGTATTCAGTATATATTTGTGATATGAATAAATATTATTTATTTTAAACATCTGGTAGTTCATACATAAGAGTCCATCTCTTTTGGCTTCAAAACAATTATTGTATTAACATTTCTCTCAAAATGTTCCTCTTACTCATTTCTACCAGTTGGTGAATCTTTTTTTTTTTTTTTCTGGATAAGAGATAAGAAGTATATTACACTTCTTTGCCTGGTAGTATCCATTAATGATTGGCAATGTACATACAAGAAAGATAACTCATCACATGTTAAAAGACGGGAATGAATTTTGATTACTTTAGTTTGGTTTAATAGTCACAACTATAAAACCTGGATATTCATTAGAACATTGTGGGTTTTAGGCAATGGAAGAAATTAAAATGATCACCACATCAATTAAACCTTAACAAAGTTATAAATAAAAATAAAAATAAAAATAAAATTAAAAGGAGGCATTAGTAAAGTGGGGGAAAAGTTACCACAAATAATATTCTATTCTGTACACTTCATAAGGAATTAACACATTGTTTTGTTTTTTCTTGAATTATCAATCTTCCAACTATGCCTTTTCCATTTAACGTATAGGATAGGGACTAAGAAAAATAATATATTTTAGGAATATTTAAATTCAAAATTTCTCCAGTCTTGCCTAAATTTTACAAAGGCATTATCATAGAATGTCTGATAGATAGATGAATACCGTATATACTTGAGTATATACAAAATTTGTACCGAAAAACTTGAACTCGGCTTATACTCAGGTCATACAGGTTATTTGATTCGGTGCGCGTGCACAACTTGAACTCGGCTTATACTCAGGTCATACAGGTTATTTGATTCGGTGCGCGTGCACCTAATCAAATGCTCGTAGTCTCCAATCGTCTTCTGCCGTCTGCTTAAGGGGGTGGTGCTTCAGCTCAGTCCACAAGTCGTGGCTGAGCTGAAGAGGTAGGCTTGATTACCTGTTAAGCTACGGTTTTCTGCACTTTATTTAAAGTTTTAAAGTTGTTGCTAGTTTACAGTTTTTCTTTAGCAATAAATATTGAAAACCTACTGATTCCTCAATTATTGTAATTGTTTTGGGTATATATTTTTATTTTTGAAATTTACCAGTGGCTGCTGCATTTTCCACCTTGGCTTATACTCGAGTCACTAAGTTTTCCCAGTTTTTAGGGTAAAATTAAGGGGTTTGGTTTGTACTTGGGTCGGCTTATACTCGAGTAGATGCGGTAATTTGGGGCTCTGGCCCAGACTTCACGGTCCAGTCTGACCTCCTACCATTTCCTCCTGGTGTTCCAGTTTTCTGAACAGTCCAGGCCTTTTCCCTGTGGGTCTCCCTGCACACCTGCCCCTGCACAGACCTGCTAGTTTTTGCCCCCCCTTTGAGCCTTCAGCTGGTTCCTGCAGCCCTGTTTCCCACCCCTCCAGCACACTGTGGATCCCTGCTCTGTGCATTCACCTCACCTGTGTGTTTTGTGTGCAGCACTGACCACAATGACAAGTACATACCAGGCTGATGAGATGGAATCTTAAAAAATCACCAGTCTCTTGAAAATCTGGGAGTGTGCATTTGTTCACTGAGAAACTGATTTTCCTAATCGTGGGAGAAACATCATTTGATTTCCTTTCCTTGGCTATACAGAGGGGGCACAAGTAACCCCCTGATTGGATAAGTGGAGGGAGCTGATTTCTGAATCATCTTTTGTGTCACACACACACACACACACCCCCCCCCCCCTTGTATTTTTTCACACGGGCTGTTCTTCCTTTGGGGACCTATAATTCCGGGCAAGGAGGCAGGGATTTTCGTAAGGAACACAGGCACCTCTGAGGAGAGAGGAAGCAGACACCTCTACCTAAGGGCCCCTCTTTTCAGAGGGAGAGATGCCGAGTGGCCGGGGCAGGAGAGAAAACCCAGCCTGACCTCCCCCACAGAAGGTGGGACGTGCCGAGCTGGCATAACTGTAAAAAACCGTCACCATTTTGCTTGAAGCTGGAGCCAGCCCTGGGCCCTGCCATCCGGATCTGGACTCAGGCTTTCAGGAACAACTGGCTGCTGAGTGTGAAATCAGAGAGAGCTGATAGCCCTGGGATCCCGGGCTGGGGCTCCACACAGGCGGGGCGACCACACTGAACTTTGAGGTAAGGCGTGTGTGGACGCTCACGGGTTTAACTGATGTGACGTGAGCGTCACCATCCGTTTGTGCCCTGGTCCGGTGAAGGGTCATGCGAGGGAGACACGAGCAGCCTACTGATGCCCACTCTCCCACCCTGGACTGAACTCGGCTTCAGGCCATGGCTGTCTTTACTTGTTGGAGGTACCTGGGATGGTGCTGTCCTTAATGAATGAATGAAATGCCACTCAGCAAATTAAAAGTATCCATTACACACACCAGCTTCTGCATAGAACTCCACGGCTAACCTCACTACCTCCACTCAGTTTTGTAACTGTGCAGGGATTCTGTGTGTGTAGTAGGGGGACACAGTTCTCAGTGTAATGACTGTTAATATTTTTCTTCTCTAATGGAATCCCCGTTCCTTAATGGGACCATGGTAGATTTGTTTTTCTTCAATTGTATTGCTGTATAACATTTTCAAGTAAATATCTCTTCTTTTCATTAAAAATGACAAATCTTACATCATGCCCACCTTCCTTGTGATGGAAATTGTTTCTTTTGTGGTGCCTTTTAAGAAAATAGATATAAGCTCTGAACTTCCAAGGGGCTCACAGTTCATTGTTTGAGAAGCCTGGTATCAGAAGAACATCTTGTAAAATTCTCTATGTTGGGATTAATCCTTTTTGGTAAAGACTTGGCAAAATCTTCTGGGATGTAGTGTTGGGTACTTGGGAAACTCCATCCTCAATCTCCTCCTTTTAGTGGGGAGAAACTTTCTACTCCAAAACTGGAAAGAAAAATCCCAACTTAAACTCACTGTCTGTTGTAGATGACTGCTGTGCCTCTCTAGCATGATGAAAGTTGCCAGATGGTGGGTACAGGGATGACGCCCTCATAAATGAAATATTGAAGCACCAGGGAGAGCTGAAATGCCCTGAGAAAGGGAACTTGGAGGAGCCAGCAATGGAGTCCACCAAGTTCTTGGTTCTTGGCAGGGAGGAAGCTGTTCCTCCCCCGACTGCTCTATGCCTGCATTTGGTTGACTGACAGGGAAGTCTGTAGCAAATGGTCTTACTCAATAAGAACTGACCTGATCTATTTCCAGGACCACAGTGTAAATTTTCAATAGGAAAAAAGTCTGTTTAATAAATGCACCTTGTAAACAATACAGTTTCTTTTATGCAGCTTTGTACAGTAAGTTCCATCTGGGAAAAGCCGCATTTTCTGAGGGTGGGAGTGAATTTCTTCTATTTTATTTCCAGGAAGATCTGTGAATCACCAACCTCTAAACACTAAGCTTCACGAAGCCATGAGGGGGATGCCCGTAAGGGGAGCAGCTTCTGCACGGCTATTCAATTCTAACACTGTGAAATGACTTTGTAGCTGAAGAACATCTACTGGAAAGTGTATTAATTACCTGCAGCTCGACAGTTACCTGCAATAGCATTTCATCCTCCATGTGTGTCTCTAGGAAATCAGCCTTTGGGGTGGGTCACTTTGCTTTTCAACGGGATGCGTGGCACGGCAGATGCCAGAAGGATCTGAGGGAAACACCTGGGAAGTCTCTTCTAAGGAGAAACCCCAGGATCCGAAAGCATTAGCTGTGAGCAACGCCTCAAAGGCTGGGAGTTATCTCTTGGTGCTTATTTGCACTGCATATTGGTAAAGAGATTCCTTTTTGAGTCTCTGTGATTCCAAGTAATTCTCTTAGACTTAATTTGTTTTCCCAGTGATAGAAAAATATTCACATCCATATCCAAACTCACAAATTGAATCCAGAAATTTCCTGGAGCCTGAGGAAAGCGCTCCATGGTAATAGCCAAGCCTCCCATTGTGGAGAAGCCAGAAATCTCTTTTGCACATGAAGGCGACTGTTTGGTGCTGCTGGGGCAGGAGCTGCGTGGTGCCTCCCCACAGAGCCTTCCGGTAGAGGGGGTGTTTACATTGCCCGTGAGAAGGCAGGACCTCTGCCCTCCCCCAGCCCTCAGCGGGGCCACTCCCAGAGCCCACTGTGCTCCCTTTAGCCCTAGAAAACTTAAGAGGTGGGATATTCTAGAGGAAATGAGCTGTTTACATAAGAGTCCCAGATCTCCACAGTCTGTCAAAGTTTCAGGAGTTGTTTCCCAAACATGGGTAATGCTGAGCCTGGCCACTGTATCCTCCAGTGACGGATCCCTGTGATTTAGAGTCAGCCACCCCTAAGCTGACCGGCAGCCTGCGAGCTGTCAGGCCTTAGAACTCTGACCCTAGGGTGCCTGAACAACTTGATCCTTGTCCAGGGACCATGACCCATGCAGGATCTACTGGAGTTTTGCAAGTTGCAAGAAACACACAGACCACTTCAGGTTCCCTGTGCCCTGGCTACGCGGCTGTGGGTTCACTTTTTATTCAAACCTTTTTTAAGCCTTTCTTTGTGTTTTATCTACTGTTGCATATTAATCTGTGTTGAGACGTAGTGGTTTAAAGTGATGTGATTCTTGGGATACTGTCAGGAACTCAGGCGGGATCAGGGATGCTACCCCACACGTTGTCACTGGGCTCACGTCCGCTGCTGCTGGGCCAAGCGGGAAGGTCCCACTAGGCCTCCGTCACAGGCCGGGCTCCCGGGGCTGGCTCCCTCTGTGTGGCCAGCTCGCCAGTCGTCTGCTGACCGGCTTGTGAGAAGAATGACACGGAGCCTTTGGGCCTGGCTTAGAATAGGCACAACAGGGCTTTTGCCACACTTCACTGCTAAAAGCAAGGCACAGGTCAGTCAAATACGAGGAGGAGGACGAAGGTCCTACCTGCAGACGTGAGGACCAGCAGCAGCACGTGGGCACACAGGGGTAGAGATCTGACGGCTGCATCTTAGCCCACCGTCTACCCCACTGCACAACTGTGCAGAAGTAACCCCAGCGCCTGAAGTATGCAGAGCCCATCTCTGCCCCTGCAAAGGGACAGCTCCTGCCTACCCACCTGCTTCCTCAGGTGATAATCTGTCCTCATGACCAGCACCCATGGGGGCCGCACTGGCCAGAGGGAGATTATGCTGTGGTTGGAGATACATGAGTGCAAAGACTAACAGAAGTCACGAGCTGGCTTTTGAACAAGGATGTCTCAAAGTAGAAAGGCATGCACAGAAGAGTAATGTGAGAATAAATTATATATGTATATATACATATAAGGAAAGCTACTGAGAGATTTCCAAGAGAAAGCTCAGAGGGTGTCCCCATGTGTTAGGACACAGTGTGTCTCATCTGTATTAGAAAAAGCTCTTTCTGAGTTACTTTTTAAAGGATTAGATGGAGGGGCGAGGACTCAGTTCTTTGAGGCTGATACCAAGTCTCCTGGATTCCATCACTCACATACCAGTTCTTAACACGTGGTACGTGGTGACTTCTGAGATGGGGTGTGGTGTCTGCAGCGGGGACGCCGTATGGATGTCACAGAATGGGTACGTCCACTCTCACTGTCTGAGCCGGAAGTTCTGAAGGGGGCCCTTCTCTTCTGTGCTGTGGACTTGGCTAAATCAGTGGAAACTTTATACTCCTCATCTTTCTTCTTCTCTCCTCCCTGTTTCCTGCAAAATCCCACAAAGGGCCCTGTGCCACCCACCAGGGGAGACGGAGGTGGCTGTGACAGCACAGACCCACCCCTCTGACCCCACGGCTCCACCCCTCTGACCCCATACTCACTTGTCACCAGCTACTTCCAGCTGAAATGCAGGGAGCCTCTCAGCAGGCAGGTTACTCTGGCTTTGTTTGAAGGTGAGGGCTTTTTGGTTTATTTTGCTTTTGTTTTGAAGAACAGCTCCCGTCTGGTGACCATATGTAGCCACTGGGATCCCCATAAACCTCCGTGAGGGCAAAGCAGGGCTCCTGGTACCAGCTTTGTTTTCCATAGACAGGTTTGTCCAGATTTAAGATTTGTTTCATTCAGTATGTTAAGATGGGACCCTCCAGTTGGGTTAACCTACTGTTATGTTTTTCTGTTGTTCATATAACTGGAGGGAGAGTCTTTCTGCTCCTGAACCTTTCAGCACCTCCCTATTCCCCAGGCCCTGATCTGGGGGTAGGACCTGGCTCCTTGCACTTGTCTAGCAGTCACTTGTGCTCCTTAGGCAAACACAGATGGTTTTGTCATTTGTTCTAAAAATAGGTACTTTCACAGAAGCTGGTAACCGGTTTATCTTGTTTTTTCTTTTTTTTTTTTTCTATAGCTGCTTTTACTTGTAGCAACAATAACAGGATGTGCCCACTATGTTTTAGTGCTAACATGGTTCTCTCACTGGTATGAACAACGCACCTTGTGGCCTTGTAGTTTACTCACTGGGGAGGATGATTCTTTTTTTTTTTTTTTATTGCCTTGTAAAATAGCTTGGCTATCACATTATAGCTTAATTGGGAACACAAAATAATAAATAATTTAGAATAAGGAATATTGCCATCTATATGGGGAGTTGGACAAAACACGGCTCTGGATTAAGTTCCTCCGGTGTCACTTGACGGTTCCAGAACATGGAGTTTTCAATAATTCCCATGGTAAGGATGTCTTTGACACTTTTCTGAAGTTGTTCCTGCCTCCAATTTTTCAATCAAAATGGTTCCTTTTTTTTTGTTCTCTGAGCAGATAGAACATTTCTTGTCACCAACTATGTTCAGCAGAAAGGACATTAATGTTTCTGGCTGTACCTTCGTTGACTTGCATATAAAAGGGGTGATCATGACAGTACCAACACGTCAGGGCTGCTAAAGGGCTTGACAAGGACATTCCTGTGACGTGCTGGGCAGAAGGCACGGCACAGAGCAGTGATGGGGGAACGTCAAGGACGGGAAAGGCTGGCGTGCCTTTGCGAACTTCAACATTTCCATTCAAGTAGAACCAACACCCTCTCCAAAAAGGGTGGGTTTGGCCATTTGCAACACTTCCCTCTGGGGACAGGAAGAGAGGGTCTGGGGTGTGGTGCTGGCCCCGTCTGTTGTTTATGCCGTGATGGTGAATTTTATGCCTAAACGTGGTGAAGCTGTGGTGCCCAGCTGTTTGGCCGAACACTAGATGTCTTAGAGGTGGTTAACAATTACAATCAGTTGACTTTAAGTAAATCAGATGACCCTTTGTAATCTAGGCCTCGTCCCGTCTGTGAAGCCCTGAGCAAATGCTGCCGTTTCTTGCAGAAGGAATTTTGACTCAAGGCGGCAACATAAAACCCTGCCTCAGTTTCTAGCCTGCTGCTTGCCCTTCAGGTTGGGACTTGAGCCTGCAAGAGCGTCTTCTGTCTGAACCTCCAGCCTGTCACTGTGCCCTGCTGAGGTCAGGCTTGCCAGCCTCCGTGATCCTGTGAACTAATACTTTAAAATAAATCTCTTTCGATACGTGGTGGTACACATCCTGTTGGTGGTGTTTGCTGGAGAATCTGTACTAACACACCACCCTTTGGTTCTATTTGAGTTTATTTTTTACCGTGTCTGTGTGTCATTTTCCTAATGGGAGACTTGGGATTTCAGGGTACAGAGGATGGAGGCAGACCTTTGATGGTTCTCTCTTCAGCTCTTGAGCTGTACAGTCATGGGGGCTGCGGGTCAGAGACACTGCAGAAGTCACTGGAGTGTGTCACCTGATGGCTCTGGCTGGGCATGTGCTAACTAGACTTGAATTCCTAAAGCTGCCATTGGCTTCTAAATAGTGTCAGTTGTCAGAGTATAAAATGCCTTCTAGTGATAATCTGTCACCTATCATATGTCATAGGGAAACCATTATGCTGCTGTGGATATGCGATATCGTCTATGCAAGCACTAAATCTTTTGAACTGCAGGGATGATTTTGGCGTGTCCCGAGTGACTATTTGTGTGCGAGTTATAGGGTGAGGAACAAGCTTCTTAGTGACTATCTAATCTGGGAACCTCACGCAACTTTTTCTAGGCCTCGTTTCTTCCTGAAAATGACAAAGGTGGACACAGCCAATCTTAGAAATCACCCTGAACTTCCCCATGCTGGCTGTGAATGCTGCGGGTGAGCTGCCCTGCCTGTCCAGCTCTGCCAGACACGTTGTCAGCTTAGCTGTGCAGCCCTTAGTATGTGGCAGAGGATGGGGTGACCAGGTTAGCTCCTGGTTCGACCGTTTCTGCTGGGCCCGTGGAGGTGCTGAGGGGGCTTGACCAGGAATGGCTGGTTAGACCAACATTCAGTGGGAAACCAGAAAGAGCCCTGAGGCTGGGGAATCCCAGAAAATGCCAAAATGGTGGACACAAGCAAAGCACACATTACTAGGTGAATTTCATGCAAGAAAAACATGGATTTCTGCACATCCAATGCCAGCAGTGCATGTAATTTGTGGTGTGCAGCTCAGTCTGATGGAACTTTGCTGGCTAGCGCCATTATGTTGAATTTCCAGGGCAAGGCCGGCACCTCTCCCCGTGGATGTTCTGTTCTAGGCACACGTGCATGCCTAGAGCCAGCCCAGTATCTGTAAGGGATGTTACTGAGAGTCAGACTGTTAAGTGCCTTCCCAAGATTGTGATATAAGATTATGACTATGTTCTTTGTGACTCCAAAACCCATAGGGGGTCCAAGATGTACGCCTGTTACAAATACTTAAAATTGAATAAATGAGCACATGCATATTTTGACTGGCTTTTTCAATAATTTATACCAATAACTTACTTTATTATTATTATTATTTTTTTGCATAAAGCACATTAAAATAACTTCCAGCATGGTAGTTCCGAGGATGTGGAGGTACCCAGAACCCACGTGGGACTTGGCAGTGCAGGCTCTCTGAGGGCAGGAAGCACAACTAATGCTCTGTTTCTGAGTTTGCGAATTTGGCCGGGGAAGTCTTGAGGAGACAACAAAGGGTGGGGAGAGGTATTGTCAGAGACCTCACGGGGCCACCCGTACATAAACGTGCACTACACTGAATTCTTTGTCCTGGGAACTAGTGGTGAAAATCTCCTTCTTTAGCGTCAAGCTGCCATGCTGGGTAGATGAGATAAGTCACACAAACTTGCATCACTGATTTGTGTCATGGTTAGTCATGCATGCTTGCTTCTGTGAATAGTTTTTTGGAGAAAGAATTTATGACCCCAGGGCTGACTCAGGAGCAGGCAGACGGTGGCCAAGGTGTGGCAGACAGAGGGGCCTCCCAGCTGGGACACTGGGAACAAAGAAAGGCCGCTCCCCTCACACACATATATTTCTTTTCTATGGGGAAAGCCTTTTCTCTGAGAAGGAGCGCTCGGCCCTGTCTCCAGAGAGTCTTGCTGAATTACAGGTGTTACTGCAATAACGCAGGCTTGGGAGGAGGGAGCTGGGAGTGTCCCTGTTTTGCGCTGCTCTTCCAGAAACTAGGGAATTTACAATGGGCAGAAATTTGCTGGCTCATAATTTTGAAGGCTGGAAAGCCCAGTACCAAGGTGCTGGTGTTCAGCATTAACAAGGGTCTTCTTGGTGCATCATTACATGGTGGAAGGCCAGGGGTGAGAGGCAAAGTCTGAGGGGGCTGGACTAGCCTGTCCTGTCCATGCTGCCCCCAGTGCCCCTGGAGGGTGGAGCCTTCATGGCCTAGTCACCTCCTAAAATCCCATCTCCTAATTCTGTTACAATGGCAATTCCATTTCACACGAGTTTGGGAGGGGACAAACATTCAAAGCATAGGGGGAACCTTCCATTCCTGCCCGTATGATTGCCTGGATTATTTTATAAGATTTTGTTATGTAATCATGTGGAGAGGAGGGGCCTAGCAGCTAATTAAGGGACTCAATGTGGAATAGAAGAGTTAAGCAAAGGCAGACCAGCGGCGGACAGATCCGGGTGCTTTCCAAATAGAAAATACAGATATTCAATACCTTGGATATTTGGGGGGACAGTGGCAAGATTGGGCGAAATATGTTCAAAACTTACCCTTAATACCAATTAGAAACTTAGTGATCCTGTTTTGAAGAATTCCAATCAAATAAATCAGGTTTTTAAAAAGTTCTAGAAATACATTTTTCTAAGTGAAATATGGATTGGACGGATGCGGAAACGGCAACCACATCCCTCCTCACTTCCGGTAGCTGGTTTTCTCTCAGTGTGGAGGGGCAGAAGAAGGCCTGAAGGGGAGCTCCTGGGTCAGGGGTCCCCCGCTCACCTGCTGTGAGGTCCTGGCAGGGTGGTCCTCTGAGCCTGCACGCCCTCACGTGTGAAATGAGGAGATTCAACGGTGTGATTTTTCAGCGTTCCGGCTCTGAAGTTTCTCGCAGTGTCTTCACCTGGTAGAAGGGGGGAGAGGGTCTCCCTGGGGCCTCTGCCATAGGGGCACCCATCCCACTATGAGGGGTCGGAATCTGTTCCCCTCCAGAAGGCCTCTTGACACCATCACATTGGGTACCAGGCTTCAACAGGCAGATTTTGGGAAGACATAAACATTCATCCCACAGCAGCAGTGCAGCCACACAGTCCAACCCACGCCTGGGTGGCTTTGGACACACGTGTGTTCCGGTGCTTAGGCTTTCCCCTCAGCTGCACCGTCTCCAAAAGAAGCAGAGAAAGAGCAGTGAAGTCACACAGTGAAGGTGGAAGGGACAGGAGACGATGAGGGATGGAAGGAGACGCGGTTGACACGGGATGTCCCCGGCACCTCCCAGGCAGCGGTGCTGACCTTTGCTCTCACCCCACATGTGGGGGACGGGTAATAAGCTCTGCACTGGCAATGCGGCTGTTCAGTGGCAGTTTCAGGGAACAGGGGCACACAGGATGGACCTCACAGACTGGGGAGGCACCTAGGGAAGGAGCTGACTCAGACCTTCCTCCACGTGTCTCTGTAGCGCTTCTCTGAGATGGGCACCAGGAGAGCTAGGAAACAAGCTGTCACTGTGCGCTGCCAGAGCCACCAGGCCGATTCTGGGCACCCGCATCTCCAGCACTTCGTGTCCTGATCTCTCACAGGCCTTGACCCCCTGGGTTTGAGCAGACATGCCCCCTTGGCTGAGGCATTGCTACCAGGGCCGTGGATTTCTGTGGGTGGTGGTGCTGGTGACTCAGACTTGGTGCCCGTCCTGCACAGTCCATAATCAGCCCCTTTCCCAGGGCCCCGGATGTGTGCTGGACGTGGAGTCTTAAATAAGCAGTGAACCCCACCGCAGACTCCCAGGGCCCTTTCTCTCAGGGCAAGGAGGTTAATGCCAGTGCATACTCTCAGTCTTAATTTGGGTCATTATATTTTAAATTATCCCTCTAGGTTCAACGGACATATCATCTTCCTTTTCCCATCTTTAACTAGAAAGCACCAATGTGCTACCAGCACTGTTGCTAAGAGAAAACCCCAGACCTTTTTGGTGCTCTCCAGTCATCTCCTGCTTCTCCCCTTAGCACGCAGCTTCCTTGCCTTCTCTCCTGTGAGCTCTCGCTTGAGTTCTGAAGCATGTGTAAGGCACATGCTCTGTGACAGGGCAGGGGTGGAGTGCCCGTTGCGTGTGTGTGATCAGTGTAAGGCACATGCTCTGTGACAGGGCAGGGGTGGAGTGCCCGTTGCGTGTGTGCGATCAGTGCCGGGCGTGTGCTCTGCCACCTGCACAGGTGAGAACACGGATCCTGTGGTCCTCAGTTTTGCTGAAGTTGCAGTTGTGGGGTCACTTGGGTCTTGCGAACTACTGTGAGCACTTCAAATGTGGGAAAGGCAACAGCTCTGAGTCCCTGCCTGCGTTCATAACCCAGAGCATTGCCTGTTCAGCTCAGCTGACATCAGTGCCCCGGGGAGCATGTTTGCCGTTCAGATCTTCTCTATTCTATTTGCAGATTTTGTTTATCATAAATGCGATAAATTTCTAGATTCTTTAAGTTTTCAAGGAAAAAAGCGTATTCTCTTTCTTGAAGGGGAAACGACTAATTTTTTCTGCCTTAAATTATGTAGGTCGAGATATGTCTGTGCTTGGCTGATCTTATGTCTACCAAGATGTCATTACTTAGAAGACAGCCTGGGATTTTCAGGAATAGTAATGTGGTGATTTGTCTTTCAAACACTGTTTTACTTACAGCAGCAATAACAGGAAATGTGCACTATTTTTCAGTGTTATAATCTGATTCACCCTTTGATATAAACAGCTTTATCTCATCTCTGTGTTTATATCACATTCCTATTCCTCTGGAAAGAACAATATTTTTCTCCCTGAAAAGTCATATATTCTTGTCTAAGGATGGCTTAAATAAGGAACAGCTGGTTCTGATTTGTGTGTGTCCCCTGCCCCTGCTCGTCACAGCATTTGATCAGATATTAAAATCAGTTCTTTCTGAACATTACACTCATCTGAACTTATAGGTTTGTCGACAACTTGGCTTCTTTTATTTATGCGGTGGTGATGTTATCCGACGGTTTTAGAATACAAGCAATTGAATAAATGTATTTGTGCTTGTCAAATGGAATGTGCTTGAACAAACTTCTTCCTGGTTCATCGGTGCCCAGGATGGTGGTGGAAGAGACAGAGCGGAATGCTCAGGGTGTGCTGGCCCTATCTTGATGCAAAGCAGAGCTTACTGTACACAAGGCTCTCACCATGCAGCTCACTTGTAACATAGTTCTAAAGTTAAAATGTGTTCTGGGACCAGGACTACATCTTCCCTAAAAGAAGTTTCCTTCCTTGGCTGGATTCTGGTGGAAGACACATGGTCAGTAACAGGAGTCAGTGATTGCCTTCACGGACTTGCTAGCTGGGTGGGATAAGTCCAGTCGCACAACCATTTCCAGGATGTTTCCTAACCACAGACAGCAGGTGCCTTACTGGCCTGCAAGGGCTATTGAGAGGGAATCATTATGAAAATGTTTTAAACATTCAGAAAAGCACCCAAGGTACCATTTTTTAAAAATATTAAAATCAAACAACTAACTAAATGTGTTGCATAAAATAGACAATTGTTGATCTCACTGTGGTTACTGGGTTGGCTTGGTTGACAAAGGACATTGTTTCAAGATATATATATATAAAATCTGGTAATGAAAGCTTCTAGGAAAGAAACACAATACATGTAAGATCACTACTGCAAACATTTTTTTTTTTTTGAGAAAGAGTTCCACTTAGCTGTCCAGGCTATCATGCTGTGTCATTGTCAGAGCTCACAGCAACCTCAAACTCCAGGACTCATGCAATCCTCCTGCCTTAGCCTCCCTGAGTAGCTGAGACCACAGGTTCACACCACAACACCTACTTATTTTTTTTTTTTTTTTATTTTTAGTAGAGACAGATTCTTACTCTTGTCCAGGCTGGTTTCAAACTTCTGAGCGCAAGCTCAATCAACCTGCCTCAGCCTCCCAGAGTGCTGGGATTACAGGACTGAGCCACGGTGCCCGGCCGCTGTTGCAAACTTCTTTGAAAACTGTCCCTTGGGAACAGGGGTTAGAGCTAACTCATTCCTGAATTTGGGCCTCTGAGTCCTTGGAACTTAGTGGATGCTTAAATCTATTTTGAGCAAAAAGATGATTATTGTTTGCAGGTAATCTGGTCTAAGTTTTGTTTAGAAAAATCTTTAATTTTTGAAGGCAATACAATTTTGTGCTGTCCATTTATCTATTTTCAGATCCTTGCAATGATCTTTTTCCTCCTGCTGGAGAGTTGAGCACCTGAAGCTTCGTGTTGACCTGTTCTCTGTCTGCTTGCTCTGTGGTCTTTGAATAACATATGTTTCATGTGTCATTACAAAGCCGATATGTGATCATAGTAAAAAGTTTGAAAAAATACAGATATTTAGATAAGAAAGAGCCATCTTTCATTCCAAAGGGGCCATAGGAACAAATCTCTAACATGCCTGGTAGTGTACAAAGAAGCAAGTCACATAACATACCTGTATGTGACAGCAAGTACGTACAGAAAATAGGAATGCACACATGTATTTGAGCACTTGTGCATCTATAGAGGTATATCTATGCACATGAATGAACAAGAAAAAGGTAGGAAGATTCCTTTAAATGCACAAATGAGGTTTGGAAAGGAGACAGGAGACATTCTGAGGAGACAGGAGGTCTTGTGGGCAGATATATTTAGGAGCTGCTGGAAATGGGATGGCAGGGATGAAGGTGGAAGGCGTTCTGAAGATATCACGGCCCGGGTGCAAGATGAGACAGTGGCGTGCGGGAGGAGAGGGAGTCTCAGGTGATAGTCACAGAGTGTGAAGCTGTTAGCAGGGATGGTGTCACTGCCAGAAGCAGCGGAGACAGAAACTATTCTCTATAAAACAAAGCATTATATTTTTTACTGGAAAAGATCTAAATGTCAGGAGTTGGTATATAGTTTAAATTGTCAAGATTTTAGATTGCTACTTCTTGGAAGTGTGATATCAAATGGTATGATGTGGTATGTTGCTGTAAATTAGGTTTATTGATTTGGTATTGTCAAGGAATATAACACCTCAGAGACAGGCAGACTAGTGAAAAAGGTACCCCTCTGGCAGGTGTGGGTGTCACCGTGTGATTTCCTAGCACCAAAATACACAGCCAGCAGCACCGGCAGGCGAACTCATTGTCCTGAAAGCAACCTGTCCTTTCCCCAAGCCCACTGGATGGAAGATATATGCCACCTGTGATCCCCATGACTGTGTGTTTAAATGCAAATGGAGTTCTCAATGGCAAATGGGAAAGAACAGATGACCCACTCCGTTTTCCTTTGGTCAATGGGATTTCATAGCTATACAATCAAATCTTTGATTTATTTTTGACTCAGGAGAAAGAGGGTAATAATCAGAGGCTGGGCTTTGAGACCTGAAAGTGAAAGGTCAGAACAGGGAGGGTAAGTTAGGAATGAGTGAGAAGAGAGATCTGGAAATCTCTTTATTGGCTTCCTGCAGAGCTCATGCCCCCGCGGAGTCCTCAGATGAACACAGCTGTCCTGTAATAGTGGGAAGTGTGTTTGAGAATCTGGTGAGCGTTTTGTTTTTCAGTAAACATATATTGTTGGTGGCCGCTCACATTTTTCTATCGTTACTTTATCTGGGACAGTGTTGTGAAATGTTTTTCACTGATTAATTTAATATGAAATAGAAATACTATGAAATAGATACAAGCTTAACATATTTAGCTGTGAAGTGTAGCTTTAAAGTATCTTCAAAACCCCACAAGTTAGAACAGCTATTATCACAGTCATATTTTTTATAGTAAGAATGAATACACTGTTACTATTTTCATCTTTGCCTGGACATAGAAACTGGTCCGTTAAGAATTATACTTTAAAATCATTAAGAGGAGAACTGATTTTTGGTATTAATTAAGGGAGTATTTCTGGCATTGTGAGAAGCAGACAAGAAATATATCTGAATTTTTACAGGGAAATTTGCCTTTTTCTTAGGATTTAGTATTGTTTCATTAGTTACCAAAAAGCATGTGGTTTTGTTATTAACCAGTTCTGTTATTTCGTTTACACACAATGGTAACATGCTGAAATTTTACCTAAAATAAGCCGTAATTGACAACCTTAAGACCATCTTATGGACGTTGGATAAGAAACGAAGGTGTTGAGCTCCACGTTCTCAGTGGTGCTCGGACCTGTCAACCCCTTCCCTTCCCTCTAAGCTGGAGGATCGGCACATCTTCAGCCCGACTTAGAGAGGCTCTTCCCACAGCTGTTTCCCCTCAAAGCCCATTCTTAGTGCAGCTTCTGCCGTCCTGAATTATTCTCCTAAGTGACAACACTCTCTCTTTGTAGGTTTTTGGTTGTTTTCTTTTCATTTATATTGAGTTGACTCTCAATTGGTGGCATCAGAAAACACCCAAATTATTCTCCTTTGCTGAAATGAGATCACGAACACGGATTTTCCACATAAAAACAGCTGTGTGTGTGTGCGTGTGAGAGTTTGTGGTGCGTACTCTGCAGGCTGAGCCACTGTTAGCAGGAACGTGAATGTGGGGAATCTGATGGAGCTTCCCCCTACACCTTTTAAAGAAATTATTATTTCTTAAATAACAATTCATCTATTTGGGAGAGGTTAGAGGAGCCTACATCCCAGGGCGGCCCTCAGGAGGTGACAGGATTAGTGGTTTGTCACAGGGAGGGTGGTTCACACACACCCTCCTGCTGGCCTGGGAATCTTCCTTTGGCTTGAAGGAAGAGACCCTTTGGTTTTGAGTGACAACCAGAAGAGACGGCCGGGACCTTTGCTACACCATCCTTTATTTTCTGTTGAACAGTCCTTTGGCTGCTCTGGCCAAAGACATTCACAGTATTTACTGACACTGATACTTCAGAATTCAGATAACCTTGTAGCACGTAAAAAAGCATCTTAACTACAAACATCTCAAATGTGACACAACCAACAGTTACAGAAAGTGGAAATTATTTCCCCATGTTTCAGGGTCGTCACTTGCCCTTTGCTCAGCTCTTTGAAAGATGCTCAGATCTTGCTCAGTGCACATTTTAACCTGCTACCGTTGTCTATTTATGGAGAAACATTTAGTGTGAGAGGATTAATATACATTTGTTTTGATTACATATTAAACCATTTAAATGTATGCAGGATTAATATCTAGACTCTAAATGGATATTCTTAAAAGATAAACTAAAATTATTCCACTTGATCCAAGGGTCTAACCCAGAATTATCACAGCTAATGGAATGTGCTTAGTATTCATAGTAACTTATCAGTAGGCAGAACCACTATTAAATTCACTAATAGCTTTAGTTTTGAGCTACAAATTAGATGGGTTCAAACTCATTAGGGATACAGCCTGTACTTTTACTCATATTTCTTTATTGTTGATCACTAATTTTTCTTCTTAAGGATGGAAATAATAACATCACTCATTTTCAATGTTTTCTCTCCCTTAAATAAACAATTGTCTAATATTACCTCAAACAACTTGAGTTTCTTTGCCCTTAGCATTCTTTTCCAAATAAACACAGAGACGTTCCCTGCTTCCCTGAGTGCTGAGAAGGGACTACGTCATCCCTCAGAATGTCCCCTTTGGCCATTGAGGGCCTAGCATGTTACAGTTAATCTTTCCGAAGGAAAACAAGCCTTTCCTCTCGAAAGCTGGGGACTTGAAAAATAACAACTACAAAGTGTTTTTATGTGGCAAACGCTTATCATAAATTATTTTTTTCCCCTGAATCCTACCGTGTCTCTTCTTGAAGAATGAGAGAAGGGGGAGCAGTTTGTACTGTGGTCCACCCATCCAGGACACCATCATTTGCACTAAATTAACACTTTCAGGGGAGATTTTTACTAATTCCCTACCAGAGGACCCAGTTATTATGGCTATTCTAAAAACAAAAAACAAAAACAAAAAACTCCCAATGGAAATATACCCTCCCACCCCCACTAGGCTGAAGCGGAAAGAAAAAGCTAAACTCTGTCTAAAATCTGGACCCTTTGACCTGTGAACTTTAAGTTCCTTTCCCCTAGGGTTCTTTAAAGCCACAATGGCTGAGATGTGACTCTTCATGCTGTGTGTGAACACAAGCAGATGCAGATTGACTTACTGAGAAACCAAAACCAAACAAACAAAACCCCCCCAAAATCCTTACCATGGTGCATTAAATAAGTTTTGTACAATGTTGGTCAAAGGTTCCATATTCTGACCCACATTATTCTGTTGTCTGATGAACCTTTTTGCAATTAAAAGCTTGCTGCAAACAAGAGAAGGGCTAACAATACACAAATACCCACGTATGCACATACCACACACCTGTGCACATGCACCCCCACGTGCCCAGATGCATGTGTACACACAGACACGCACCCCCACATGCCCAGACACATACACACAGACACAGACCCCCATATATCCATACACACACACACACACACAGACGTGAACCCCCTCATGCGTCCAGACACATGTATACACACACACAGACACCCATGTGTTCCTGTGTAAACTTGGCTTTGTTTTTGCACTTGGTCTCCTGGGCTGTATCAGGGGCTGTGGAATTCTACACCAAACAACACAATGGTCGCCAGCTGGTCTATCTACTGAACTTTTTAGAGCAGAGGCAAAGATCATACGTGAGATGGTGTGTGTGAGACTCTGTTTCCTTGGCCTGTTGATATTATAGCCTAATAATCACATCAGCTTAAATTGTGGAAATACCATTTTCTCATCTGCTCTGGAGGCCTTCGCCTGAGCCAGGATGAAGGCTGAGACTCCCTGGGTGGAGCTGGAAGCTCTTCTGGAACACATAACACTCAAACTCTAAGACAGACAGATAAAAATGTGTGTAGCACGCGAGCCAGCTCTATTTGCTTATGCTGTGCTCTAGATCCCGAGAAAATTGGACCACAGCAGGGGAACTGAGGATGTTCTAGGCACACTCATTCCAAGCAGCACAGAGCACTAAGGGAAATGTTCACAGTTGTTCTTGGAAAACATAACTGAGAAAAATACATTTTAAACAAGACATAAAAATTTGAAGTCTTAAAAGAATCAATTAATTAGACCCCCCCAAAATTAAAATTCCATCAAAAAACTACCATAATGTCAAAACACAAAAGATAAACAGGAAAGAAAAATTCTAATATGATGGTGACAAATTACTGTTTATGATATGAAAAGAGGTTTTAAAAGTCTTTGATAAAACACTTTAACAGAGAAATAGACAAGCAATATGCACAAACTTATAAAATAAAAAATACACAACGTAAATATGCTATACCTCATGAAATACAAGTCAGGACAAATGATATATTTTGAGTTGAAAAGAAAAATATTAATCTATACATTTATTTTCTACTGGGGGTTTGGGGAAACAAACTCATATGCTGTTGATCAATGTGCAAATGAGTATGGTACTTTCAAAAAGTAATTTAAAGAGTAATCTAATATAAACCCTTCCAATTAGGTTGATCTATATTATTCATAGATTATTTGTCATTATTTGTAGAAAGTTTGTTACAACTGCATAAACAGGAATATATACTATTATTGCAATTGCAGTAATTGTAATGGTAAAAAGTGAGACTCACACCAAATTTCTATTACTGCATAATTAGACTAAAAATGTATGTTGGGATTAATATACAGTCATTTACACACAAAAATTAGGATACATTTTTTTTTTTTTAAATGATGTCCAAAGTAGTAAGATCCAATTTTTCTTTAATAGTATATTTTTGTATATTGCATCTGTCAAACAGTTTTGGAGAAAATATCCTCAGACTGTACTGCACGCCTGGAAAGTGAGAGGTCGGTGTACGGTAAAGGAGAAGGGAGATTTCTACTCTGTGTTAAAATTCTGTGTCTCTGTTTCACACCAAGAAGAAAGGGCATAAAAAATAAAAAGAAGACAAGATGAATGTTTATGGCAAAATCCAAGTCATCTACAGGCACAGGGATGCCCATTTTGTGCGTATTGATGGATGTCTGATCACAGTCTTCATCGCTTTCCCTGAGTTTTCCAACCTGCAGGAACAGCTAAATAAGGTGAGAACATGGGGAAACTTTAGTTTACACCTCATCTTTTTTCTTTCCTCCCAATTTGCGGAAGAGGAGTCTCATTTTGTTCAAACTCGTGGAGAAGTTTCTCTGCAGAGTCACAGACTATAGAAAGGAAATGTAGTTGAGGCCACTGTTTTGTTTGGTGTCTGGGAGAGAGTCAGTTAGTGACCATCCAGGCCCAGAGACCACTGCTCATTCCCTTGGTCTTGGGGTAAGTTGGAGTGAGTCTAACTAGGCCCTGGGTTCCCTTCTTCTTGTCCCAATTATTCCCTCAATAAATTGTGCGTTCTTCTCATCCCTTTATCTTGCACATCAGGTCCTGGGCTCATTTTAAATATTTATTAAAAACATTTATTGTTATTTTGCTAGCTGGTAAGAATAAGCATTTAAATCACTTCCCAGTAAGGTGTCAATGAATGTTAATGTTAGCTTGAAACGTTGCTCCTCTCAGGGAACAATGTGAACAGAGCTAACCCAAATGAGTCAATTACTAAGGTAAATCTGTTAATGTCTGCTGGTGAAAATGCTAAAATCATTGAACTAAGGGTGCGATGTATTTGTGGGCTGGGAATCCGTTGGGGGCAGAGTGAGAGACCTGCCTCTAAGATGAGTGTTCTAAATACTCAAGTCTCACAACAGCATCTTTGCTGGGGCTTTACAGCGTTTGCTCTTCTTAGTGTGTGTTACGGCTTCCTTATATATGGATAACTTTTTAATTTATATTTTTTAAGTTAATATCTTGTAAAATAGACTTTTTGGTTTTTGGACTGTGGATTTTATAACGTGTAGATTTGTGAAAGCGTCACCACAGTCAGGATACCCCAGTGCTATCCCACCTTGCTAAATTCTCTGTGCTACAGGCAAATCTGTTAATGTCTGCAGGTGAAAATGCTGAAGTCATTGAACTAATGGTGAGATGTATTTGTGGGCTGGGAATCCATGGGGGGCAGGGTGACAGAGCTGCCTCTAAGGTGAGGCAGTGCAATTTTATGGGTATACACCTAACTCCCGGCAGTCGCTGACCTATCTGGGGGTATGTTTTGCCCTCCTGGGAAAGTTCTGTAAGTGTAGTTAACACACTATGTAAAGGTTTGAGACTGGGATCTTCATCCAAGGCGTGTGTCTCAATAGTATCCTCTTTCCTTTTATCCAGTGTTCTGTCCTCTGTACCTACAAAGGTCTATTACCTATTGGAGAATATTTGGGTGGCTTCTGGTTGTTAGTGATTATGACTAAACCTACCTTTGTGTGCACATTTCTGTGTGAAAGAAGTTTCACATTTTTCTAGGGTGAACACCCAGGAGTAGAATTTCTAGAGCCTATGATAAGTATATGATAAATTTTATAAAAAATTTGGATCTTTATCAATGGTATTGCTCTTTGAAATTTTGCTTCCCAGTTGTTAATTGTCAGAATACAGAAAAACTGATTTTTTGTGTGTTGACCTTATATTCTGCAATCTCACAAAATCCACTTACTGGCTCTTGGGAGATTTCTTTTTTCTTTGATCCCTTTGAATTGTTTGGAAGACAATCACATCATCTGTGAACGAGGATACTTTTAATTCTCCCCTTTCAATCTGTATGCTTTGCATTTCTTTTCTTACTTTACTGGGCTGAGTAAGACTTCTGCTATGATGCTGAATAGGACATCCTTGCCTCGTTCCAAATCTTAGGGAGAAAGTGTTCAGTCTTTCATCATTAAGCACAATGTCAGCTAAAGTTTGAGTTTTTAAAATGTGTTTTTTTTGTGAGTTTTTTTTTTTTTTTTTGGATGCCCTTTTTCAGTCATTTTCTATTCCTATTCTGCTAGGAGTTTTCTTTTTTTCTTTTAAAAGTGTAAATGGTATGGAGTTTGGTCAAGTACAATAGTCCCTTGGCATCCTCAGGATATTAGTTCCAGGTCCCCCTTGAATACCCAAATCTGAGGATATTCACATTTCACAGTTGGCCCTGCTGAACCCGAGATTAGGAAAAGTTGAAAATTCAGTCTTCTGTGACTTGGGTTCTGTATCATATGAGTACTATCATACTAAAGCATATGAATACTTTATTTCCCTTTAGATACAAAGCGTTGGCTGAGTTTTTCCCTCATCAATTGATAGGATCATGTTCTTTTTCTTCCTTAGTCTGTTCATATGGTGCATTGCATTAATGTTCCTCCTCTCCTTCCTTCTTGCCTTTTCTCCTCTTTCCCTCCCTCTTTCCTTCCTTCTAAGTTTGATCAACTTTTCAAATATTGAACCAACCTTGCATTCCTGGGATACTCCACTTGGTTGTGATAATATTCTTTGTATATATTGTTTCATTTGATTGACTATTATTTTCCCCTTTGGTCCTGAGACATATTGTAGTTTTATTTTCTTATACTGTTTTGTTTGGTTTTGGATTGTTTCCAGGTTTGCCTGTTAGCAATAGTCCTTCTATGAACTGTTTTATATGGGTCTTTTGAGCACATGTGTGTGGACTTACAAAGTGACTGTAAAAAATTCTATGCTGTAGAAACCCCATCACTACTGTGCATGTTGCAGGTCCTGCTGAATGCCAGCCAATGCCTGGTCTCTTTCTTCCTTTAGAAGAAAACCACACTCATGTTCAGGAGGCCCACTGGAGACTTACATATCCACACTCCTTTTGGTAGAAGGTGACCTATAGCCAGTTTTGAGACTTCAATGAGATTTAGGTGGAAGACCTTGGAGTAAAGTGTTCAGAAAAGGTTTTGTGATACTGATGAAAGTGATAGACTCAACTTGCAAGAAACTTTTCCCTTTCCCCTATCCAACTGGAACATATTCCAATGCCTGGAAGTGCATGAGAGCCTCTCTCAGGATGAGGCAGGAAGGTGCCTGCTCACCTGTGAGCACCTGGGCCAGCCAGGCTGCCCACCTTGGATTTGGTGTTACATAAGAAAATAACTCTCCCTTTGTTTACACACCTGCAATCAGATTCTGTTCCAGGAGGCCAAATACAAAAATCCTGGAGACACCAGGCACTCACTGACTTTTCCTCTCTTTGACTCTCTTATGAGAGAATTCTATGGTAGAGAGCAATCTGATTAAAAAGGAGCTTCAAGGCTAGCTTGTTTCTGAAAATTTCTCTAACGAAGACACCAATGTTAACTTCTTCGTAGTACACAGGGGAAGTTGGGGTAGAGAACCCCCATGCTGTGATGCTAAGTTACATTTCCAACAACTGTGTGATTTTACATTTCCTAGAATCTCAGTACTCTTCTTTACAACACGTTGAAAAAAAAAAATCTATCTTAATTTCTCTTAAGGTTAACGTGAGTGTATGTAAGGTATTATTTTTCTCCTTTGTATAAGCCTTTTTTTAGTGGAAAATCAATAAATGCATCATGACTTGGATTGATATTAATTACCCCCACTGGACCACAATAAATTTAGTAAAATGCACTGGTTTTCAATTTAAAGATACTGACTGAAATCATATTGTGTGGCAAACACTGTGCTTAGCTCAGGGAATATAAAGACCAACCAGACAGACGAAGGCCTGCCTGCCCTCATGGGGCTCACAGTCCAAAGGGAACAGAGAGATGTGACCAATTACTTAATCATGATTGTAGGAAATTATAAACATCGTTTTGTAAGTTCTTTTTTGAAGACTCTTTTGCAAAGCTTATGGGCGTGCATAGACCCACAGGCTACTGGGGTCCCTAGGGCTGCAGCTACTTCTGGATAACACTTTAAAGGAATTGGAAATCTAGTGGAGAAGTGATTTTAGGAAAATCCAAGACGTACCATAAAAACTATAGAAATCCTTCTTCCATCATCACAAAGTTTCTCCATATTCTCAGACAAACTCCTCACAAATTAGCATTTTCTTAACTTTACTCCCAACTAGCTTCAATTATATTTGAAAAGTAGCAACATCTGGTTTGACCTCATTTGTTTTTGTTTTCTCTACATTCTGTATGTCTCTACATAATTTTCCGAGATGTGGGTCCCAGTTGCAAACTTCAGCACTGTTTCCGTTTGCTGAAAGTTAGTCATTTTTTTTTTCTTTCTCAAGGATTAGAATTGAAACGTACATGATCAGGGTGATGAGATTAAGGAATTTAATAAATTACAGAAATATTCTATTAAGGAATAGAGATCATTCTTATAAACCATGAATTAATCTTTATGAATTAGGTCCAAAGAGCTTAAGTAAAACAGCTAATATTTCATAAGTAATTCCAGCCCTCTTTAATAGTACAAGTCTCTGGTGTGTAATATTTAGGTAATGATTATCATAAAATAGACATCTTTTGAGGGCAATTATGTGTTCTCAATACTTCTTTATGAGAGAGCTGGGAGGAGGATGTCATTACATCTGACAGTATATTTATCACCTAATATTCATGATATGCTGATGGAAATGTGGTTCCCTTACTATATGGGAGCATATTTCTGGAAGCTCTGAATATTGCTTGTGTCACTAAACCTGTTCAGACATGAAAAATGGCACAAGTTGGCACCCAAAGTTGAGGCTATTCCCAGCCATGTGAAAGTAGTCAGTGGTTTTGTTTATGAAAACAGAGTGTTACATCTGAGGAGTAAATTGTCTTGGGGAAGGAATGACTGACTGGTATGTACTGTAGAGGCCACGTCCAGAAAGTGACAAGCGTACCTACCTGGAGATGAAGGTTAGGATTTGTTAGGATTTGTGGTCCTTTTTAATGAAATTAGAATTCACCCAGGCTGCCCCCGCAGAGAGGTGGTGAGCTACACACCTCCACACCTACATTTTTTGACTTTTGATTTGGAAGTAATTTAACATGAATGACATGATAGAAACTGCATTGCTGTAATGTTTTCAGGTATTAACCACCAAGTTGAAATATTTTATTTGAACTCCACAATATTCCAATGAAACAAGGGTGATTGCTCCTCATTTATTGAGAGAACTGTAATCTAGTAGGTGGATAATAACACCAGGACCCAGGACCCAGAAGCCCCAAACAGACCTTCAAAATCCAGAATCTGCCACCTACCAGATGATAGAACCATGTCTGAAGCATCCTACAGACTGAAGTGATCAACGCCATTCTGCATCCTGGGCTACTCACATAGCAAAACCTAAGAGGACTCTGTGTAACTTATTCAGTGTCTGCTAAAGAACCTGTTAAGCCAATTATCCAGGTACGCACTCCCAGGCCTCACCCCTTGTACCACCCAGGTACAAAAAATGACAGCAGAAAAAAGAGGTAAGTAAATTTGTTTTTCTGTTAGTTTGTTTCTGTTTTTTGCAATTCAGGAAATAAGATACACAGAGTCTTGCAAGCTAATATTTGGTTTTCCAGCCCCTGTTGTAGTTAGTTCAAGCCTTGAGATAGAGTTCTGATCTAATGCAATGCAGGCGAAGATTTCTGGGGTGAAAATTTCTTTCCTGATAAATGGTAGAAGGCCTAAGAAAAGAAAGCTTTTTATCCCTCACCTTTCTTTTTAGCTAGCACTTGGACTTGATGGCTGGAGGTGTAGCAGCTATTTTGTGATTCTGAAGCAATAATCATTAGGAAAAGTTCTCTGGAGTTAGAGAGACAATAGCTAAGCTGCTGAACCAAGGCCAGTGGCTGCTGACTTCTGCTTGTCTAAACCTGAGGATATTGTAACTCAGGTGGTCAGTTCTTTGTATTGATTGATTTTTTGGAGACAGGGTTTGTTGCCCAGGTTGGAGTGCAGTAGTGCAATTGTAGCTCACCACAATCTCCAACCATGGACTCTAGCAATCCTCCCACCTCAGCTTCCAAAGTAGCTGGTACTACAGGCACATACCACCATGCTTGGCTAATTTTTAAATTTTTTTTTGTAGAGACAGGGTCTCACTATATTTCCCAGGCTATTCTTGAATCCCATCCTTAAGTGCTTCCTGCCTCAGCCTCCCAAAAAGCTGGGATTAGAGGCCTAAGCACGAGGCCTGGCCAGGTGTTCTGTTCTTAACTGATATGTGTGTAGAAAGTCTTTCCTAAACATCCATTGAGGGTAAAGACAGGCCAGATAAGAAGGGGTGATATTAATTAAGAAAACCATTTATTTTTCTAAGAGTCCCTTTGTTCAGGTACTTTTCTTAACTCCAAAATTTTTTCCAAAATTCAATTCTTTCTCCTCTGTTCTAGATCCATTATATTTGGGGGGTCAGGGGAGAGAGAAGGAATGTGGTTTCCTGAAGATTTAATTTAGCTTCTGGAAGAATCAGTCCTATCTTGGGACTTTTTTTTTTTTTTATTGTTAAATCATAGCTGTGTACATTAGTGTAATCAGGGGTACAATGTTCTGGTTTCGTATACAATCTGAAATATTCTCATCAAACTGTTCAATGTAGCCTTCATAGCATTTTCTTAGTTATTGTATGTAGACATTTATATTCTGCATTTAGTAAGTTTCGCTTGTACCCATTCTAAGATGCACCGTAGGTGTGTCCCCACCCATTACCCTCCCTCCACCCTAACGTCCCCCCTCCCTTCCCCTTCCTGGGCCCTTTCCCATATTCTTGTGCTATAGTTGGGTTATAGCCTTCATGTGAAAGCTATAATTTAGCTTCATAGTAGGGCTGAGTACATTGGATACTTTTTCTTCCATTCCTGAGATGCTTTGCTAAGAAGAATATGTTCCCAGCTCCATCCATGTAAACATGAAAGAGGTAAAGTCTCCATCTTTCTTTAAGGCTGCATAATATTCCATGGTATACATGTACCACAATTTGCTAGTCCATTCGTGGGTTGATGGGCACTTGGGCCTCTTCCATGACTTAGCAATTATAAATTGGGCTGCAATAAACATTCTGGTACATATGTCTTTGTTATATTGTGATTTTTGGTCTTCTGGGTATAAACCTAGTAAAGGAATTATAGGATCGAATGGCAGGTCTATTTTTAGGTCCCTAAGTATTTTTCAAATATCGGAGAAATTAAATACTTTAACAATTATCTTGAGACTTTATCTGTGTGATAATATGTTTTCCTCCCTGGTGAAGTCAGGGTGTGGGTCCTTGTAGTCCAGCTGGTTAAGTTAAGATATGCTTGCTCTTCTCTGCACGCTTCCCACCTGCTCTGTGCACCAGGAGGTCCAGCTCTGTGGCCTGAAGCACCAGGCTGTGTTGCCCAAAGCGGGTAGTAAAGGGGTTTTGGGGGTAGTAAAGGAGGTGTGATGTATGCACTCCCAGGTCTCATCTTTTTTACAGACATTTGTTCATGCTCCAGCTCCGACCTCCCCTGCTATCTTCCTGGTCCAGCTCTTGCCCAACCCGGCTGGCACTGTCCTTTCCCCTCACCCTTTCAGGTGCAGGGTGGCCCTTGGGAGTTTCAGCATCCCTGGATGTGCCCTGCACCCTGCCTGCACCATCCAAATGCTCTCTCTACTCAAACCTGAGTCAGACAGATCTTTTGTTTTTGACCCTTCTGCTGCCGCAGCTTTGGCTGATATACTAGATCAATTACTTTTTAGTTATTTCAATGATTCCTTTTCAACATGTCCTATTTTATTGAAAGACCCATATTAGAACATTGATATTTTTCCAAGTCTTGGTGAAAGTTAACATGATGTCAAAATCCTTGATAATTTTTGCTTTTCTCTGACTTCATACTAAATTCCCTCTGATAACATATTACTGAATTCTGCTGCGGGTCTTATGCTCAGCTAATCACTTTGGAAATTGCCCTCTTTTGTAGCCTGCTGCAGAGATAATTTCCCCTCAGACTTCAGGTCTATAACCCAATGCAGATAGTCCTTCCTCATTCTTGAAACCCGGAGGCCACTTTTGTTTATTCATTTCTCCCAAAGCCCTCGGGGATGCCACAGTTCTCCCCTCCTCTTGACTGCCTTCTTCTTACCTGAATTCCTGACCCCAGTCAGCTGCAGAGGAGACCAGCTCACCACGTCCTTGCTCAAAGCTCTCTAACACCAGCACAAAGAGGCTGCCTTGCCGTGGGTATCTATCTGCAGGAGGGTAGATGGGATTAATACAAATAATAAACAAGAAGGAGGTTAAAGAGAGCACACATCCTTGGAGGTATTAGTCATGGCTCTTTTGTCTTCTTCCAAATAAAAATAGCTTTGTTTGTAGCTGCTTTTCTTGACTCTCTCTCCAGACTTTCTCATGGGACTTTGAGGCTTGACTGGGAGGGACGTCTGCCTAGTGTGATCGGGCTGGACACCAAATCAAACTGCATGGGCTTTGGCCAAAGGTCCAGGAGGGTGGCCCACTGGCTAGGGCTGGTGGGAGTCTTAGCCTTTCAGAAAACATCTCCTTTCAGTGTTCATCATGCTCTTGGCCCCACAGAGCTGCCGACGGGAAAAGTGTTCCTCTTTCTGGTCTCCTAGTTTTCTTTTCCTGGGCTTTAGTGGGTGTCAGACTGAAATCTGGAACTATCAGTCTTCTGAAAGCTGTGTTAGTGGCTTGAGCTGTGGTAACAATATGGTATGGACTTGGTGACTTAAACAAGAGAGGTTTGTTTGCTCACAGTTCTGGAGGCTGGAAGTTCAAGATCAAGATGACAGCAGATTGGTATTTGCCGAGACCTCCATGTGGTCTTTTCTCCACGCACGTGATCACTGGTGTCTGTTTCTCTCCTTCTATGGACACCAATCCTCCTGCATTAAGACCCCATCCTAAAGGCCTCCTGTGAACTGAATTCCTTCCACAAAAACCTATATCCAAAGGGTGGCACCTGTGGCTCAAAGGGGTAGGGCGCTGGCCCATATGCTGGAGGTGGTGGGTTCAAACCCAGCCCTGGCCAAAAACTTCAAAAATAAACAAACAAACAAAAACCCCTATATTTAAATAGAGACACTGAGGCTTCAACATATGAATTGGGGTGGGGTAACACAGTTTGGTATGTAACAAAAGCCTAGTCCTCATGTGTCTGCTGGTTGTGATCAGTAGCAAAAAATGTCCATGCCTCAGGTGTAGATGCAACAAAGTGTGTAGCCCCCTCACCTTGTGTTCCGTGTGGCTCTGGATAGCTCATCAGGGCAGCTGTCTTCCTGTTGGGACCCATCAGTTCAGGCTGACTCAGTTTCAGGAGGTCACTGTGGTAGCACCACAGCCCTGGGCCATGACTGGGCAGGGAGGGGAGAGCGCAGGGGACACACAGGCTCTTCTGAGCCCAGCCCAGGATGGAGCACACTGTCCCGTGCACTCTCTCCACTGGCCATCATTGATCTTGCAAAAGACTGCAAATGAGATAACAGGTGTCTTAAAGAACCCGACACTGGTGTGTCCAGTAGCGTCCGTCTCAGTTCCTCAGAAGGATGAGGAGGGGACTGTAGCACCAGTCGTTCACTGGGTAGTGAGTGGTAAGTGGTGTGCTAGGAGACCACACGCTGGCGGCGCCTGTGGCTCAGTGGGTAGGGCGCCGGCCCCATATACCGAGGGTGGCAGGTTCAAACCCAGCCCCAGCCAAACTGCAACAAAAAGTAGCAGGATGTTGTGGCAAGCACCTGTAGTCCCAGCTACTCAAGAGGCTAAGGCAAGAGGATTGCCTAAGTTGAGGAGTTGGAGGCTGTTGTGAGCTGTGACACCATGGCACTCTACTGAGGGCGACACAGTGAGACTCTGTCTCAAAAAAATAAAAAATAAAAAAATAAAGTACATGCTATGTCCAGCGTGTAACCTTTTCCAAAAGTTAATTGTATTTATTCCTTGCAACAACCCTCTGGTGAGAAACTATTAGTCCTCAACTTTGGAGGAAGCGGTGATCCTGGGGGGAGCCGTGAGGACGCCAGAGCGCAGAGAGGTGTGCAGCATGAGTGTCTGCAGAGCGCAGAGAGGCGTGCAGCATGAGTGTCTGCAGAGCGCAGAGAGGCGTGCCGCATGAGTGTCTGCAGAGCGCAGAGGTGTGCTGCATGAGTGTCTGCAGAGCGCAGAGGCGTGCAGCATGAGTGTCTGCAGGTTCGCAGGTTGGGAGCTGCAGTCACCCGGAAGGAAGCTCGGGCACTGAGAAGGAGCAGCAGCAGGAGGAGCCATGGCTCCTGGGGACCAGGGACTCAGAACTGTCGGGAGCCAGTGGTGACTGAGCAGATGGCCATGGAGGGAGTCCCCGGTGGGGAAGGGAAGCGCACTGATGGTTCACCTTCGGGGTCACGCCTTTTCCTGGTGGTAATCACCCCTGTCATCCCGGGGTCGGTGTCACGCCTTCCCTGGCTGTGTGGTAATCACCTCTGTCATCCTGGGTGTCGCACAGGACTCCTCTCCAGGGCACAGAGCCTTGTTCAGCTTTGTGGCGAGAAGGGCGTGTGGGCAGCAGTCACTGGTGGAGCCAGGCCGGGAGCGGCTCATAGCACTCTCAGCGGCAGAAAAACAAGGAAATGAAGGGGAAGCAAACAGAAAAACATTTATTTCCCAAACAAACTAGAAGGTGGCCCTCGGTAGGGCTGGTGCACACGTGCACATCCACGGGGGCAACTCTTTCTGTTTCACAGCGAAGGCTTCTGCCCGGTGGAGACAGGAGGGCTGTGTGTTGGGGCATAGCTGTGTCAGGGGCGCAGCTGTGTCGGGGTGCAGCTGTGTTGGGGGTGCAGCTGTGTCAGGGGTACAGCTGTGTTGGGGTGCATCTGTGTCCGGGATGCAGCTGTGTGGGGGCGCAGCTGTGTTGGGGTGCAGCTGTGTCGGGGGTGCAGCTGTGTCGGGGGCGCAGCTGTGTTAGGGTGCAGCTGTGCCGGGGGTGCAGCTGTGTGGGGGCGCAGCTGTGTTGGGGTGCAGCTGTGTTGGGGCCGCGGGGCCGCGGACTCAGGTTGTACAGCTCAGAATACCGACCTGGGGCAAGGAGCTCGCCCTTCCCTCCAGCAAGTTCTTCTCACTGAGATGGATCCCTTAGTAAGTCCCCCTATTCACATCGTCTGAGCTCATTGCTGCTGCTGGAACAGAATACCTGAGACCCGGTGATTTCCTAAAGAACAGAAGTGTATTTCCCACGGTCTGGAGCCGGGAAGTCCCCTATGGAGAAGCCGCCACGTGGTGGGGGTTTTCTTGTGACTTCATGGTCCTCGTGTAGGAAAGGGAGGAGGGTAAAGGGGGGAGAGAGACAGAGATAGAGACACGCACAAAGAAAGAGAGAAGGGGGCTGAAATAACGGAATAATATCCCCCCCCAACAACAGACCCCCTCCCTCAGCAAGAAACCACCCCCCCACCCCCGCCGGTGGCACCGTGGCCCTCGAGCATTCGCTCTGCCCCAGCAGCCTAAGCCCTTTCCGGCACTGTCCCACTGGGGAGGTTTCCAATGCAGACTTTTTGGAAGAAATATTCAAACCACAGTACACAGTGCAGTTTTTCCTGCCACAGGCTAATCTTATATAACATGGAAATCCTCCCCCACCAGGTTCCCCTTTCCTCAGCCCTGCTCCAGGTCCCTATCTGTCCCTTTGATCTGCCCCCCTGCTGTGACACTTCTTGCTGGGCATAGCTACTAGCTGTAATTTCAGCTATCAGTATATTTTGTTTTAAAGAAGCAATTTTCCTTATTAGCAGAATGTGCCATTTCAATAGCAAACTAAAGGGAAATTCAATTAATTTCATTCTAATAAAGCAGATGATATGGTCTGTGTCAGTGGTTTCTTCAGAAAAGCACTTTGGTGGCAAAGGCTTCTACCCTGCTCAAAGAGAAATTTTACTTGGAACTTTAACATGGAACATGTCGAATGTAGGAGCTGTCCTGAGCACTTCTCCTGTTTTCTTTGTATCTTGGGTTGGCGGCTGAGAGTGGCACACACAAAGAGACAGCCCTGGCCACTCTGCAGAACCCTGGCTTCCAGATAGAAGCCCCTGGAGTCCTGCCCTGTGATGCTTATTAATGAGCTAGCAGCAGGTTGGACAGAGTGGGACACGCTGATTAAGGGTAACGAGAGGTCAGTCTTGGAGAGATAGATAATAATCCATCATTGACTAGAATGATGAGGTCAAGAGCGTTCTTAGCAAGGTTGTGTCTACAAAGAAATAGGCTGTCAAAGCCCAACTGATTTAGGAGAATCTCATTTTGCTGGGGTTAGAATGGTAAAGTGAAGTGGGATGTTTAAATATTTTCCCTTTTATAAGCTATCAAACTGAATCATTTGTCTGAATTATTTATCTCCTGATACTAATGATTCAATAGTTTGTCAGTGAAGGAAAAGAATTAGTAGTTATGCCAATCTCCAATCTGAACAAAAAATAAGAAAAGCTAGGCTATTGAAGGCATGGATGTGGAGTGTGACACGTTCAATGACACCTTTTATTATTAGCATGTATTTTTAAGGCTATTACTTTCAAAAGAAAATAGACTTTATTTTTAGAGCAGTTTTGGTTTACAGAAAAATTGAGTGGAGAGCACTGAGTGGCCGAGTACATCGTCCCTGTTGCTATCATAACATCTTGCACACGTGTGGCACTCTGTTACGATTAGTGAGCCAATACTGATGCTTTATTATCAGCTCAGATATCTACATTACATTAGTGCTCACTCTGTGTGTGATACATTCTAGGCGGTTGGACAAATACACAATGTCACATATCCACCAGTGTAGCGCCATGCAGAAGGGTTTCCCTGCTGAAAACCCCCTGCACCTCACCTCTTCATCTTTCTGTCCACCTTGAACCCCAGCAAGATGATACTTTTTAACTGTCTCCATAGTTTTGCTTTTTTCCAGAATGTCACATAGTTGGAATCACAGTATGTACGCTTTGCCAATTGGTTTCTTTTGCTCAGCAATGTGCACGGAAGGTTTTTTCACATCCTTTTGCAGCTTGACAGACCATTTCCTTTTATTGCTAAGTAGTATTTCACCGCACGGACATACCACAGTGTGTTCACGCACTTACTTACCATGGGGCATCTGGGGCTGCCGACATTCTGGCAATTCTGAATACACCCGCTACAGATATTCCAGTTCAAGATTTGTGTGGACTTAAGTTTTCAACTCATTTGAATACTAAGGAACATGACTGCTGGGTCTTATGGTAAGAGTATGGTTAGTTTTGAAAGAAACTACCAAACTGCCTTCCAAAGTGTTCATTAATTTTTCTTTGTTCCTTTTTTTGTTTTTGGAGTTACAGCCCTGATTTCAGTCCTTTGGATAGTCAGGTAACATTCACGAGTCTTCTATTAGTTCTCTTATCTATGCAAGTTGATTATCCCTTCTATAAAATGTTTGGAATCAGCATTGTTTTGGATTGGGGATTTCTTTTTTAATTTTGGAATATTTGCATTAAACTTACCAGTTGAGCATCTCCCATTCAAAAATCCAAACTCTGAAATGTTCTAATGAACATTTCCTTTGAGAATCAATGCTCAAAAAACTTCGGATTTTAGAGCACTTTGTATTTCCAAATTTTAAATTAGAGATACTCAACTTGTATTTGCTTTTCTTAGAAAGAGAGATCTTAAAGAGTGTATATGTATGTACATTAATTTTAAATAGAAAGACTAATTTAAGAAAAACCCAAATATAAGAATTAAAATTTTATGCAGATATTAAATTCTTTATTTTTAAAATTAATTTAGATTCCACTTAAAATTTTAATGTTTGAGACACTGTTTCAAAAGTGCTTTCTAGGATGCTGGCAAGCACTTTGCAGTTTTCCTTTTTCCTTGCTTTACGTATTTAGATAGGGAAAGACCGTGATGGGAAATTTTTCCAGGCCTCATGAGCGTGAGTGTCACAATTAAGCCCATTGGGCTACAGTTTGGTGGCTTAAACTGTGTCTAGACTTTAGGACTCCAGTTTCATTCTTTGGTACTTTATCAATTAAACTAACTCCCTCGCTTTCCCAAAAGGAAGCTATCAAAGGTATGTGTATATTTTGTGGAATGCCCTGTCCTAGATCAGAGTGAAGTTCCATTTCTGTCTGATAAAGTGTTATCTGGCAGAGAAAAACAGAACAACCACCAGGAAATTGGAATGATGAGATTAGCTGCACATCTTAGGCCATTTCTAATGACCAGCTAAGTCTTTGAACTGTTTGGGGGCGGGGGGAGGGTGACCTCTCCTTGATCAGTGAAGGTGATTTCTGCTCTGCTGTGTGGAGGTGGCGGTATATCCTGGGTGGGCCAGCAGACAGGACTCTGCAATTAATGGGCTGCGACCCTGCCAAGGAAAAGGGAAATCGTCCACTTCCTGGTGATGCATTAATTCTGAAAAAGGTTTAGGAATTTAAAGATTGCTTTTTAAATGAAAATAGTTCAGCTATCTAGAGAAAAATGAGAAATCTAATTTTTTCAAGGAATGCTTAGGCCTGAGGGTGATAATATACGTAAAGCATCCAGTTGTTGGGTCAATCTCAGAAAAATAATTTTTAAAAAGTAAAAAAAAATAGTAATAATAAATAAATAAATTTGATATCATCAGGTATTAAAAATATTCGACAATGGAGACACAGGATTGGAACTCTGAAAGAATCTTAAGTCCAAAGAGCACAGAGATATGACCATGGGATGGGTGGTACGCTAGAAAAAGCCGTCACAGATGACTTCTACATCTGGGGAATGGACCTGGCTAAATTCCTCCACTGTGGACTCTTTTGGGGTTATTCAGAAATAACCCGTATTGTGTATTTCTTGTATTTCAGGGAAGGTGCTAGTGAAGCCGTTAGGTGAGAAGCTGGCGGTGAGGTTGTGAGTGGACGGAGACAGGTCCTTTTCACTCATTCGCTTGCTATATTTGACCAGACTCTTGCGTGCCGTGAGTCAGGGCGTGTGGCCAAAACAGTTTCATGAGCACCCTACCAATTCTAAGAATCCATGCTTATCTTTTGAAAAGTGTCTTTTAAAGCATGTCAGGGAACAGAAATGCATAATCGTTTCCGCAGAAGGCTGCGAAGGAAGCCCCCTGGTACTGTGACAGCTTTTTGGTGCCTTTCTCTTCTGTTTCAAGGAGGCAAATGCACGTGCTTTGATCAAGTGTCAAATGTGTTTGGTAAGTCTCTCTCGCGAGAAGCCCCCTTTCATGTACTTTTCAGGCAGCTGGCAGGGTGGGGAGTGGAGACTGGGACCGTCATTTGTTCAAGGTGGCACCTGCAGCTGAGTCAGGTCTCACACCACGCGCCCACAAAGGGAGGGCTGGCACAGGGAAGGTCCCACCTCCTCTGACACAGATTTTGCCACCATTGAGCTTGTTTCCATTTGTGTCAAGCACTGATATGCCTTCCTCTGCCCGTTAAACTGTCACCTAATGTATTTTTAGAAATATATAATCTCAAAAAGACCAAAGATGAGGCAGAAGGTCTCACAGCAGCATCCGCACATCCTGTACCATTTGAAGAATGTTAATTAAAAGATACTTTATTTTGCTTATTTTAATTGTCAAGCAAAACTTAATTTCCCCCCCAATCAAAAAATTCTAACCAACTGCTTTTGTGTATAAACCTGTTTTCTCTTCACGAGGTGCGCGTCTAATGAAGACATCATTCCGCTCTGTTCTGGCGGCAGATTTAAGGCCTGCCCCCTCCTCTCTCTGTGCAATCATTTGTAGTGTCAGTATCTTTCTCCGCCTCCAGCAGCGCCGGGATGCTGAATGGAGATGCATGTGGTTGTCAGAGAAACACAAGGAACATATTATTAGATCTTTCATAATTAGGCATTGCTGATATGTGCCAAAGATTTAGAGCTTCATCAAAAAGTTCTTATCACATGGGCTTCTGCCAGCGGTGAATTGCACACCCAACAAAGGCAATCCCGGTGCATGCTTTGTACCAGGACAAAGGGGAGACAAAAGCAGACCAACTCTGCCTGGGTTTACTGCACGCTGCATTTTTTTAATCCTGTGATTCAGGCAGTTTGTGCGTGTGAGTGTGTGTGTGGTGCTTGCTACAAAGCCCAGCTTTCCCTGGGAGGCTCGGAGCCCCTCCCGCTTCCCGCTGGGTTCCTTATGTCTGAGTCACTTTGCCATCCAGGTGCTGACTAAGGCTGAGGCTGTGGGAACCTGATTTACTGGGTCAAGCAAGCCTTTTCCGGGTAGAGCCTGGGCCCTCTTCATGTGTCACAGCATCCCCCACCTTGCGGGGAGTGTCAGAGAGGATCTCTCCAGCCCTTAGAGAAAGGCTGGGCTGGGGGCTGCGGGAAAAACGAGGGCGCAGCGCTGATGGCTGTTTTGACAAACTGTTGTGTGTTTTTTCTGTCTGAGTGTCTGGCAGAGCAGGTGAAACATCGTGCTGCTGGTATCTTGGCTGGCCACTGGCTCTCAGGCTCTGCAGGGAGCACAGGCCATCCCTGCAAATGTTCCGAGCAAAGCTGTGAAAACAAACCAGGCAGATTAGTTGGACGGGCCACAGCTTCGGGGGCGTTAACTGCCCGGTGCCTGTGCTTCAGCCCTTTGCCACTCTTATTTAGGAGCCCACTTATCAATTAGCACAAAGGGCTCTGAGCTATTTTTCTTCTTCTCCTAGTTACATTGTATTGAAGCTGGGTCTTTTCTCTTGGGACCTGAAATTAAGGCTGATTCTCAGATTTTAATCTCCAAACACATCATGTAATTTATCTTTCTTTTTTAATAAAGGCAACTTTCCTTATTATTTTAAGAAGCAGTGCATGTTCACTGTAGAGATATTAGAGCCTGTGGATAAACAGCAGGAATAATTCTGAAGGGCACATATTCTGCGCCTGGGTTATTTAACACGTCGGCCAGAGCTGTACGTGATCTCTGTTGCACTATTTAAACAGAAATTCTGAGTTAGTCCATGGCAGATAAGGGCCATCAATTCCTTGCTTAAAAAAAGCATAATTTAGTATGTGTAAATCACCCCCGAAGTTCCAAGTATTTGGAAAGAGCTTTTCGAACTGACAACTACTTCTTTTTTTTTTTTCTTTTAGTCCTCCTCTGGTTTGAAGTAAGAGCCAACCTGGGATAAAGAAAACTTGGGCATCGCTTTTAAGGTGAAATCAGAGTGAATTAAAAAGAATGATTACACTCTTCTTTAATCTAAGGCTCCAGAGATGATGTTTCTTTTAAAAAAGGAACATCAAGGAATGAGCTTTGAAAATCACTTTCATACTTTCTTGAGCGTTTCAGAGCTATAGCACATTTTAAGAGTTGTCATTTGTTCTTGGCTATCAGCCCCTAGTATCAGTCTTTTGTCGATGCCTGTCCTTCAGTGTATCAGAAAGTATTGAGCCTGCCCTTGCTTTGTTGTGAACAAGCAGAGCTGTCAAATGACTAATGCTCTTGGAATCTCCCTGAGCCATTTATTCTTCTGCCTCTGTTGCTATGAGCCCTGTGTTCTCTTTTGTGGTGTGTAACAATATAGGTGATATAGCTGACGTATGGACCTGGCAAGAAGGGACTTGGTCATTCCGTAAAGATTTTGCTTGAAATAGTAATTGCAAAATGACTAAACACAGCATGAAACAGGTCTGCCTTGTACACTTGGGTAGCCGAAGTGCTGCACAGCACCAAGAGCTCCATTCTCATTTTAATCTATGCAAACAAGTTTAAAACAACAGGGTCTGTTTGTGTGTTTGTAAATAGTCATATGGACTAATTAACTTGAAATAGTGTTAAGGAAATAAAAGAAAAAGGCACTTAAATTCACTTAGCGAATGTTTACCCAAACATTTCACAACTACTAGGGGGAAAAATAGTGCTCCTTTAGGGAACTTCAAAAACAGGAACTTATTTGAAATTATTCGATTAATTGACATTAACAATATTACATGTTGAAATGCTTCACATTTTAAAAAATAGGTAAGCCAAAGAAAAAGGCATAGTCAGTCCTTAAAAGTTTTAGATCAATAAAAAGCTTTTAAAAATAAACATTTCCTATCTCTTTCCAAAACTTGATTGGCTGAACACTTCACAGATGTTAGGTCTGATACCTTAATTTTGTGACTAATAGAGAAAGGAATAAAAAATATATTTTTGTTGGAAACTAAAAGAGTGTTTGTTTCTTAACCTTAGACATTTAAAATTTGGTAGAAGCCAGAATCAATTAGTAGTGCCAGATTTCTCTCATTTTTTTTTTTTTTTTTTGGCTTTTATTTTACTTGTCTGTGCCCATTTCAATTAGGAAATCATACAATTAATTATATTATTAACTTTACCTGGCAAGCTCTATTACTACTACAAGGCTGGCATTTGTGGAAAGTGCAACTGAGTTTTTGTCTAGAGTAAGAAATTTTATAGTCTAAAATCCTTATCACGTTTTACTAATCATAGATTAATAAAAAAAAAATTTAATAATTTTTTAAATAGTACTTAAAATTCAGATTAATGTTTTCTCATTTCCTACAAGGAAACTATAAGGACTTTGAAGTTAAAATAAAATATTATCTTTTTATTTCTTTTTTTTATATTATTCTATTTATTTATTGGCCAAGTTTTAAGTATAAGCATTTTAAAACATAAAGTTAATGTTCTTAATTTCATAATATTTCTTCACAAATTAAGCAAACATTACAGGTAATGTTTTACCATTATCACTCTTTATTGAAAGGTATATGATGTTAAACTTGCTAAGAGGAAAATAAATTTATTTTAAAATCATGCAAGTAAAAAAAAAAATTCACATTTGACCGAAATTTGAGTCAAATATTGCCATCAGTATTGTTTCAACAAAACTGACCTAATTTATCATTGTTATCAAATTCTGATGTTTCTTACAGTGTTTATTTCTCTTGAGCTCATCTTTTTATTATTTCCAGAATCTAGACCAAAGGTTACATTAAAATAAAGAAGCAAAATCTCCTTTGTTTTCTCTGAAGGGCATATGTTCTATATATAGTAAAACCTCTGTAAGTTGACCACCCAAGGCACTGTTACCAACTGGTCAACATGCAGAAGTGGTGATTACACAGAACTAGGCCTGCTGCATGACACCTACAGGTGCATGTCCACTCCATGGAAATTAGGTCAACCTCAGGATTTGGTCAGTGTAGGGACGTGGTCATCTATGGAGGTTCTACTGTATTTACTAATTAATCATATATTGATTATATTAATCCTATTTAAATGAAAAGCAGTAGAGTAATAATAGAATACACATATCACACGTTGACAAAATGATTTTAATGCTTAGTGTTTAATTGGTATAGCTTATGATTTTTATTGTTATTAATAGCTTTCATACTTTTCCATCTGATAAACGTATAAAGTACCTGTTTGTTCAAAGGGGTAGTGTAGAATGGTGTGCCATTTCACACGACAAACAGAACGTTGCTTCAGCAGGATTCCCTTTTACTGAGCAACTTGTATGCGAGCTTTTATTGCTTTCAACAAAAGGCACAACACACCAACTTATATTGACAAAATCTAGGTATGACTAATTTACAACTCAGAACAGTCTGATAATTGTTTTTGTTATTTTTTTTCACCCAAATTTTTCTTGTTGTCTAGGAAAATGTTGGCTCATTGAATTTAGCCAACATTCATAAGAATCCAGAGTAAGTTTATAAAATGTATGTAATTTCCATACACATAGTCATCTTAGAAAATAAAACCTTTATTTCTAAATAAACTCAAATATTTCAAAAGAAAAGAAACACAAAAAACCAAATCTATGTATGAATTTCCCTACGTCAGTAATTATGTTATGCTTTCAAATGGACTCAGAATTTAGATCTCAATGTTTTCAATACTAGTTCTTTAATTACTCTTATTTGTGTTATTTCTTAAAGCTAGAGTTTAGGTAAATGAAGAAATAGAACACTTGTAATCTTTTGGTAATCTTGTTCATCTATTGCAAGACATTTATGAAGAAGCAGTAAGAATTAAAATTCTTGTACAACCTAGTATTTTTTTTGGCTAACTTCTTATCACATTGCCATTCCAACAGTATCAGGATGCCTTTCCCGATATGCACAGCTGCAGCTGACAGTGGGCTTGGCTTTTATATGCAACAACAAAACTTTCCTGGATTTAAGTGCCTTTGATTGGAGCAGATAGCAGGAATATTTCTGTAGAATTCTCATAATACTGATCATTCTTGACAAAAGTAATACAGCATTACATTCTGAAATACCATTTTTGCATGAAACTTAATTCATTATTTAAAAACCTATTCATCATACATATGCTCATTTTATAAATAACATCTCAAGTTGAGGCTAGGACAGAGTCTTTGGCTATCATTACGGTTATATTCTAAGTAAGATCAGTGCATTCTATTACATTTACCTGTTCACTGAACTATCTGAAAGCAAGTTAAACACAGATTTCTTTGTCTTCATACAGTGTAAATAAGGTTTAGAGCACGTGTTCAAAGTAATTGTTTTACCTGACAGTAATGACATGCTAATTATGTTGGAACAGTTCAGACCTTGGAAATGACTAACCTTTCTGCACTCTAAGTTGATTTTCCCCATGAATTAAATTAAAATAGCAACTGTGTGGTGAAAATTATTAGGTTGGCCCACTAAAAGTGTTTTATTCAGCATGCTTTCTTCTTTTACCAATCAGTAAAGAATTAAGTAAATTTTTGTTTGGTTCAGTTTATGCATTTTAGTTTTTATTCAAACGGAGATTATAAATGTCATGGCAAAGATTTTCTAAGATTTTAGGTGGTTGTCATGGCAGGTTGTATAAACAGACTCTATGTAATGCTTCTTCAGCTCGAGGTAAATTGAGATGTGTTTACAATGTTTGATATTTTTTAGATTACTTTTAAGTTCTAATGCATATATATATATATTTCTTCCAGGGATAAATAGGCACTTGTTTCACTTATGAGTTATCTACACAGAGGTCTGTTAATGGGAGTTATCTGGTGATACGGTATTTTGTTGGGGACACGAAGGAATTTCTAAGAGGATTTACTATAAACTTCTGAAACAGATCCTTCAGAAATTATCTTTTTCCAAAAAGTAGAATTCCAGATTTCAGGAAACAACAAGCAAGCAGCAGCAGCTGCAAAAAACATTTAAGTTGAAATTTTTATATTCTCTTTTAATGAAAATGAACTTAAAAGTAATACAGGGGTCATGACCAGAGTCCTGGGGCTTCATTTTGAAAATTCCTTTTCCTGACAGTGCAGTATTGGTAGCTTTTCATTCAGGTGGGTTAATCTGCCTTCTCACCTATTCCTTTATGTTGTTAGAAGACGTTTTCCTCTTAATAATATCAGTGCACTTTTAAAGAAATGGTACAGTCTTTAGGAAACGGAATTTGTGTTGAGATTTGGTAGTTGGGTTTGTATGGCTGAATAAGTTTCTCAGAAAGCTCCTAAAGTCTTCCAGCTTCAGTTCCTGAAGTCAAGGCTGGGAAGGTGGACGGGAAAGGCCAGAATATTCTGTTATATCCACAAACTGTATTAGAACATCCAGCCTCACTTATAGTTACAAAACCCTCACTATTTGTTCCTTTCTGAATGACAAATATCTTACAGGACTTCTCCGTTTGCAAGTCAGCAGAACAGTTTTTACCTGAGAAATCCGATAGACGTATCTCTGGCTGCATACCCTCCGCCAGGAGTCTCTGTTTTTCCCTGCCCAGTGTTAAAGTTTTATAGTCTTGGGTGATAACTTTAAAGGCCTAACATGAAATCAAATTTTTGTCATTCTGCTTTGCTTCTCTGAAGGGAAAATAGAATGTATTTCTTTTTAAATGTAAATTTTCTTTTAAAAGGCTAGTGTCCATATAAGACCCAGAAAGTGAGTTTGCCATCCAGGGTTAGATGTGAGCATGGTCTCGGATTAGTGAAACTCCTGAGCTCAGTTTTATAGGTCCCGTAAATTCTAAAACGACAGTTTTCTGTTTCGGTTTTGAAACTGGAAGAAGATTGACAAAATCCTTATTCACTCACAGCCCTCTTTTCCCACTTCCAGGGTTTGTGAACAGCCAGTTTTTAGAGACCTGGTGCTCCTGGGTGACCACGGGGGCAGAGTTCTGAGTGAAGCTGGGCGATATTGAACCCTGCTACCCCCAAAGCCATTCTTATCTTCATCTGTGTCAGGAGAACACTATCTTGCTTACACAGCCAGGATCTGCGAGCACAAGTTTTAGTTGCTTGGCTGTATCTTTATTTCTTGTACCTGGATATCAGTTGCCTTTAAGATGGGGAGAAAAGACCCACAATCTCTTTTGATAAGGGGATTTTGACTATCAAGCATCCTCTGCAGAGCTACACAGACATCTGTTAATGGGAGTTGCCTTGAGGGAATGGATAATGAGAAAAATCTACATTTAAAGCCAAAGGCTATGTTTAAAGTCAATAGGATAAGTGGAATTTAAGCAGGAAATCTGAGCAGCTAAATCAATTGCGTCCACTATGGTTTTTTATATGGTGGTGGGGATAGCATGGGATATATACTCCATCTTTATGTCTCATCCCTGAGAGATCAAAGTCAGCTCGAATGCCGACTTACATTGGGAACTGTCTTCATTCCTTTTTCTCCTTCATCGTTTTCCAACCTTCAAAGCCAGGGTTAAGTCTGAAATAGTACCTTAAAAAGGTCACGTCACCACCTGTTTGGAACCTACTGTGTGCATTTAGTGGCCAAGGGTGCAGGACACGTGGACGCGTGGTGGCCTCTGGAGCGTGGAAGGAGCCTCGCTTCTTCAGTTTCTTCTCCAACTTAGAGACAACTGTAACACCTGTGTTACATGTGTTCCTTCATGCACAGCCCTTTCAGCACTGCCGGGAACAGCCTGAGCACTCCATGTCAATAAATCATCTGATTTTATCCCTTACCCACTCCGTGAGGTTAGGGGCATCCTACAGCCTGCCTCGCTCGGATCCTTCAAAAGCAAAGTCTGTAGCAAAGAAATAACCTCAGAGGGCAGGAGACAGGGATTGGGAGGGAAACAGGGACGACCCGGACGAGAAGCCCTTTGAAAAGGCTTCTGAAATGCGGCCAAGAGCTGTCCCCAGAGTGGACAAGAGGGAAATGTTTGTCCATCGGCTTTCATCCTGACGGCCCCATGCGTTCCCTTTCAACCTGTTTGAGTGTGTTCCCGTGGCCGTGCAGTAGAGGCTCCCTGGTACGGGCCTGAACCAGGCGCTGTCCCCTGGTGCCTTCCCCAAGTTCGTGGGAGCTGGGCCCAACTGTTAGCAGGGGTTGGAGTGAGAGGTGAGGCTGAGGCATTCAGAGTCAAGTGTAATTGGTGTCTAATACATCCCACCTCACGGATAGGGGAACCGAGCCTAAGAGAAAAACAGAGGCCACCTCGTTAACTCACAGACCCGGGTTTTGTAAGCTTGCCTTTCCCTTTGCTGTGCCATCTCTAATCCTGCGCAAATCTCCACCCCTGGTTAAAGATTTATTTATGAGTGCTTTAAAAATATGATTTTTTAACACCCTTTTAGATAACTGGATTGAAAAAAAACTTAGAAGTTAGAAAGATAAAAAATTATGTTAGGAAGTAATTCAAAATGTAAACAGAACATGAAAATCTCCAAATTTTAGTTAACACATTTTAATTTATGTTGAAGCTTAACTTTTAAAAACTATTTTAAAAATTTAATATCTCAGTATTAGTAGAGATAAAAGAAAATTCAGCAAAATACCACTAGTTAATGTTTAGTCTGAAATAATAATGAAAACGTTTTCTCTCTCTTCACTTTCTGTTCTCTGTAAAGTGTACATGTTTTCCTGTTTCCCAGGGGCTGTATTCCCCCCCAAAACCACACAATTATGATACTGTTTCCAAAGGACATGAACAGACTTCACTGTTTTATTCTTGAGTCATACTAATACAATTGATGACTTTATTGTAACTATATGTGCAACATATTTGTGATTACATATGCAATTTGAGCAATGTTTAAGAAAGGCTGTAGCTAGCATTTGATTGGGTATATCATTTCCCCAAAAAATTAACATATGAGAAGGTTCTAGAATTATATATAATAGTGTTGACTTTAAAAAAGTAAAAAATTATGAAATGATCAAATTCATTGACTCACTTGTCCTAAAAATCTTTATGGCAAGTCTTGTGCAGATGTTAGAGGCAGAAGAGTGAGAAGAAATTTCTGGGCCCCAGATGCTTGCTTTCTGTGCCAGTAAAAAGTAAACAACAATTTAGTAGTTCTAAAATGTCATGTCTGGGTTGTTAGAATGTAGCATTACCCCATTCATATTGCTACTTGCCCTTTGAACTTCTTCTTCCTACCCCTAGCTACCATGACCCTCTGTTCTACTATCTTATTACCTTATCATACCCTACAAATCTGCCTGATAGAGTGAAAAATGTTTCCTGCACAGAATTTTTCAATAGCTCCTCACTGAATTCAGTGTTAATGATGTACCTCTTGTGCCTGGTGTGGGGCTGCTTGGCCTGTCTCAAGCTTTCCCCTTGCTGTTCATTTTTTGCACTGAACCCGAGCTCTTTGTGCCATTTCTACACTCCACATTTTTGATTAAAAGTGTGCTTTCTGATGGTGTATGTATTAGCTGATTCTGATGTAGCATTAAGAATTGCTCCTTTCTTGGATTTGGGGCAATTTGAATTTGATTTGCCTCTGCATGGCTTTTCCAGGCTCCTTCTGTTTGTTAATCTTCTTGGCAGGATAGGTTTGTAGTTTTCATCAACTATAAAATGACTTTAGAAATATCTCTCATAATTTGCTTTTGCTTTATCTGGTATTAATATAGTCAATTGCTTCATTTTGATAGCCTTATCATGGTTTATCTATCTTTTATTTTAATGTACTTATACTTAAAGTGGGTTTGTTGAAGATAACCTATGATTGGATTTAGTGTGGTTTTAATCTAATTTAATAATTATTCGTTTAGTTATTGTGTTTAGACCGTTTATATTTCATGTGGTTATTGCTATGATTAGGTTTAAATCTATCATCTCCCTTTGGTTTAATATTTGTCTTACTTGTTGCTTGTGTGTGTGAGTTTCTCCCATTTCCTGCCTTCTTTTGCATCAATTTTGTATTTTTGGAATTTCCATTTTAAGTTCTTCTTGGCTTATCACCTATAATTCTTTATTGTGATTTTTTGTTGTTGATTCATTGTTTATAAAGTATTTTTAACTTGCCACAATCTTCATGTTTGAGAGGCATATAACTATTTTCATTTATTGCATCCTGATGTCTGTGCTATTGTCATGGCTCATCTCTACTTACCGTACAAACCCTTCAATACCTTGTGATTATCTTTGCTTCACAGTCTATTATCATTTACAATTAAGTACTTTTGTCTTTCATTCCTTTAAAGATGTTGCTCCCTTACCTTCCAGCTGACATTGTCTCCAGTGAGAATCTACTGTCATTTTCATCCACGTTTCTCTGCACACAATGTGTTTCTTTTCTCTGGCAGCTTTTGAGAATTTTTCTTTTTCATTGGTTTTGGGCAATCTGATTTTGACATGTCTGTGTGTTTTCCATCACTTTTTTGTCTTTCTGTTTTTTGGGGTTTTTTTTGGCTTGGGGCTTACTGAACTTCTTAGATGTGTGGATATATAGTTTTTATCAAATTTGAAACATTTTTGGGTGACTGATTTTTTTTATTCTCTTTCTTTTCTCCTCTTCCTTGATGATTCCAGTTGAAATTAATATAGCTCAGTGAAGCTCTACCCTGGATACTCTAACTTCCATGCTATCTCCAGACTTCCAATTCCATCCCCAACACATAGAGACTGCTGGGCTCAGCCTGGCTTGGCCGTCACTGTGACTCACCCAGAAACTTTCTTCAGGAGATGAGCTGCCTCCCTTGCCTGTATCCTCTGGCATCATCATCCTTTGTCCAGTGTCCATTCTAATGTCCAGTGTCTTTAAAATCATTGTTTTAATGTATATGTTTGTATATATATATATATAGCATATATATATATATAGTTCCTGATTGTTATAGGTGAGAGCATAAATATGTTCTTTATTACCTCTGGTTTGAATTGGCTTTTTCCTGCATCTATTAAAATTTTAAGCCCTTAGACAGACTTCTGGCAAAATTTTGATAGGTATAGAGAAAATATCAAATCAGAAAAGAAAAAAACATCTAAATTGTAATTTTGAAACTGGCAAATAATGTTATTTATTATTTAGACTATTTAGTATATATGGAAGAGAATAATGAGAAATACAGCTATAAAATTAGGGAGAGATAAGATCAAATTTTAGCTTTAAGTTCCTGATTATAGATTTTAAAAAGTTAAATACTTAGTAAGGAAACATCAAACATTTTTAATCAGAAAGAAATTGGATTAAATCTGTGTTGATGAACATTAAACCATTGCTGAAAGGCTACACAGCAGAGTCATGGACAATATGGCCCTGGACTTAACCTTTCTGGGTTTGAGTCTCTGATCCACCATACAACAGCAATGTGACCCCAAGAAAGTCACCTAACTTTCAGGTATCTTAGTTCTTTCATCTTTAAATAAGATTGTCATGAGTATTAAATAAGTTTATATTTGTAAAATATTTAGACAAGTGCATGGCTTATGGTCGGTGCACTAAAATTTATCTAGCAACATTAAACAAAAAGCAAAGTTAAACAAAAACATTAAACAAAAACAACAATAAACAAAAAACAAAGAGCACACAAAAATACAATGCTCTTGGGAAAGTTGGTATTAGGAAACAGTGGGCATCGGACCAATTACAAGGGAATCATTAGCACAATCTAGGCTCGAGGTAATGTGGCTGAACCCAGTATGGAAAGTGAAAATAGAAAGGAGAGCATCACTGAAAAGACTTCACTGTGGATAAACAGAGAATTATAACTATCTAGAGTCAGCATGAGAGGAAGGGGAGGGAGCAAGTAAGAATCTAAAGTATGCGGTCCCCTGCCTGGGACAAAATGGCAGCTCCATGAGTGGAAGTGGTGGAAGGTGTTCGTCTGCTTCTGGAGCTGTGAAGATGGGACACGTTCAGGTGACACACTGCTGGGAGCAGGGGAGAGAGCACTGGTGAGAAAAGCTCCCCTAGGAGACGGCTGTGTGAACGTGACAGCACCACAGGGCGGCCTGTGGAGGGGAGGCCCAGCAATGGTGTGCAGGGACCAATGCAGGAGGGTTCCGGGGACTTAGAGATGCCTGTGTGAAAGAAAGGGAGAATCAGCAAAGCACAACTTGACTCCTGGGAAAAGAAGTTTCAAGAAGAAGGGAGTCAGCAGACCCAGGACTGGGGAAAGGCAGCTGCACTGGCTGCCGCCGAGGAGACACCGGTGACTCTCACGGGAACCATCTCACCTGGACATCTAGCCTCAGAACAGATTGCAGGGGGATGTAAGGATGGGGAAGTCATGGAGGGTGTGTATAGTATGCTGTCCTGAAAGGAGATTTAGTGCTGATTAGATAGCTCTGGGACAGTGGATTGAAGGGTGAGTGTGGGGAAGGCAAGGATTGTCTCCTCTCCCCTTCACCATCACAGTTTTAAAAGAACATACTAGAGACAGACTGTCTAATATGAGAATTTCAGCCATGGGGCAGGCTGGGGAGGGAGGCCGATTTTCAGCATTCTTTGCAGTAGCTGACACACAGGGCTGTCAGCACTGGGCTGTCAGTGTTTATTTTCTGCTTATTTATATATGCATCCAATTCATCTGTGAGCTTGTCAAAATGAAGATCCTGGAGCCCTACCTTAGAGATTCTCTTTTGATAAGCCCAGGGTGGGGTCTAAGAATCTGCACATGGAAATATTTAGTTCTTGAATAGGCAATGTTAATACTTGCACCTGGTTCGAAAGGTAGAAAAGACACAGGGCAGAAAACCGTTGTCCTGTCCTTGTTCCTCAGCCACACAATTCCCTTCCTCCAGAGCCTTTGATTTTATTCATTTCCACTATAACCCAAGGAATTAAAAAACCCTGTTGGCTTGTAGCTGTTCTTTTTAGTGAATGTGGTAATACGAGCTTGAATATAATCATAGACTAGAAGCTATAATTGAAGGAGAGAATGAACAGTATATGTGAGAGAAGAGAAGCTTCATAGAGGATTGAACTAGTACACATGATTCACAGTTAGTGCAATCAATAAGTAAAGCCTCCCCTCTTTAGACTTCTTAACTAGTCAGAATGTATATAGCAATGGTATAGACCCAGAAGAAGAAAAGAGTCCTCAAATATCGGCCCCCCTGTATGTAACAGCTTTGACAGTAGAAATCTTGAAGGGATGTGTGGAGACCATGGTCAATTACATGTGTGTTTTTTTCTTTTTAATGTTTTTCTTTATTCTAACCTTACTGAACTAAAAGAATTGTTAGAAACTTGCCCATCTCTTGTTCTCTGAAAATATGACCCTTTCATGTTTTTCTTTGGATGTCAGGCTACCCAGGCAAGGCATAGACAACATTTAATGAATCTAAAAGATATGATTTCACAGCACCAAAAGCATTTTAATAAATGAAGACAGACACATGTGGGTTAATTTCCTCAATTCTGCCCTGTTCTATTTAACATTCTCACCATCCACAATTTAAATAATCCTCTGTCAATATGGTGAGAGTACAAGTTTCAAATCTTCTCTAAAGATAAATAGTCCTATCACTTGTAAGATTTTCCTGTTCTTGACATATTTTTGGTAAAAGGATGTTATATGTTAACATATTAACAATACAGAGCAAAGATTCTGAGTTTTGTGTAGTTCTGCTTTGGGCTATGTAGTTAAGTTACTTCAAGGCGTTTGTAAAGTTGTTTAAAAAAATTAGCAACTTTGGAAGCACAATTCTTGTGTCAGTTTAGAGTGAATCTTTCTCCCTGACTCTAAAGTCTTGTGCAAAATCTCAGAATAGGGCGGTGCCTGTGGCTCAAGGAGTAGGGCGCCGGCCCCATATGCCAGAGGTGGCAGGTTCAAAACCATCCCCGGCCAAAAACTGCAAAAAAAGTGTGGCTCCTGTAGCTCCAAGTGGTGGGATGCTGGCCCTATATGCTGGAGGTGGTAGGTTCAAGGCCAGTTTTGGCAAACAAACAAACAAACAAACAAAAAAACAAAATTAAAAACAAACAGACAATCCCCTCTCCCCCCCAAAAAAAATTCTCAGAATGAAACCTGCTCAATTAAAGAATGTTCCCACTGAGATTGTACTGAACCTCCTGGGCATACTGCACTCTGGTCAGGAGTGACAGAATTACAGCTGGAAATGTGCTGACATAAACCTGCAGGCTGAAGAGTGTGCATTAAAATCTTAGTAGAGACTCAATGTTTTAGATGGAAAAAAGGAGGCAAAAGTGACAGATTATAGTAACATTAAATGTGAAGAAGAAAGAAGTTTCCCTTGAACATTTCTCCTTTTAAATTATATGGAATAGGACAAGATGGCTGACTGAAGCCAGCTTTCCACAGAGGCTCCCGTCCAGAAGGAGAGTTAAAGGACAGAAATTTAGCAAGTAACCTGGTGGATTAGAGCTGCACCAAGAGAGAAGGTTGAAGAACGCATATCAACCACGCTGAGGTGAGCTGCAACCCCAAGGAGATAAACAAAAGGTACAAAATCCATCACCAAGTCCCCTCCTCCATGAGAACGGCTCGGAGTGCCCCACAAACAAACGGGCAGCGTTCAAAGGTCCTCCCACTATACTCCACGGGAGAGACCCTCTAAAAACTAGACCTACTTCCCCTACTGGGGTACCATGGCGTTCTTCTGCCAGGCATAAAACTATATAGAACTGTATATATTCTCTACCTGCAATTCTGAGCTCCCAGCACTCCCCTCCACTCTCATTCTGAGGTCCGGAGGCCTGTCCCCCAGGAGTCCAGATTCTTGGGTGATTTCTAGAGGGGTGTGGACAGGGCCTAGACCGCAGCTGGTCAGTGCTGATTCTGCGGCACGGGAGTGAGGAGAGGATGGTCAGCTGAGAAAGAACCACACCAGAATGGCAGTGCCCCAAAGTATAGAGCAGTAGCCATTTTTGGCAATAATAGGGCTCACTCCCAGATATTCCAAAGCCACATCCCCTGTCTCCATGGGCAACCAGAGGAGGCTGGGCATCTTCTCAGGTGGCAACCATCGCAGAACAGATCTGGGATGGAAATGCAGGCCCCGTGAGTAAAGGGTTTTCCTGAGGCCGTACAGGCCTGGGGGAGTGTGGGAACTAGAAATGCATGCACAGAGCTGGGAAGTTCCCAGGGTGGGGCTGACCCGGACCGCTTTACTGAGCCTAAGACGCACCTGGCCCTCAGGGGATCGTCAAAGGAAGGCAGGAGGCTAGAACTGACAGCTAATCAAATACAAACCTGCAGGAGTAAAGACAGGGCCTGAGGTGCAGGCTCTGGAAACTCAAAACAGCTTCTCTTCTGCAGGGGAATTTAGCAGAAAATGAAACAAATTCCCGCAAAGTTGTTCTGTTCTGTTCTGTCAGTAACATCAATTGGGGCAGGACTGGAAATGAGTGAACTCTGCCCAACCTCCATCAAACACCCGAGGTTGTCAGGCCTCACCTCCCCCTGCTGGATAGAGGCAGAGCGCAGTGGCCTGGCTAAGCAGAAATAGATTTCCTTGTGATTCAGGCAGGTGCAAACCCCTGGAGTATCTGTTCACTAGAGGCAACTGGGTCACAGCCCTGCAGGGCTATCAGTGACTAAGTGTGACAGAGGTGCAAGGTGGGGAAGGAGGCATCAAACTTCCCAGACTAATCTATTTGCTGCTTGGGTCCTCCTGACTCCATGGAGCACCCAAGCAAGCCATATCTGAGTTGTCACCAGACCCCTGTGATCCAGTTGCCAGAGACCTTTTAAACTCTCCCACCTGAGACAGGTGCTGACTGAGACAATTGATTTGGGCCTTTTGAACTGAGCCAATCACCCAAGGACTATTCAAGTGGTGCCCTGGGTGTATGGTTGTAGAAAGGTTTGATTTTCCTTTTCCAATTGTTGCCTATGAAAGGCGGGGTGACTTAACTGTTGATATTTCTCCACACATGAGACTTCAACTTTTTCACTAGGATCGGATAGAGACCAGCTAAAAACAAGACAGAACCACTTAGCCCCACCACAGCAAACAGGCCCCCAGTTTCTCAGGCCATAGCACTGTTTGGGTCCTCAACAAAGCTCCAGGGGAAAAATCAAATGATGTAAAACAATCATGGGGCAGAATCAGCAGAAAAACTCTGGTAACATGTATAACCAAACTAGATCAACCCCCCCCAAGGAAAGATATGGCAGATATAACTGAAGATCCCATTCATAAATAGCTGGCCGAGATGTCAGAAATTGAATTCAGAATTTGGATTGAAAAGAAGATTAATAGAATGGAGGAAAATCAAGGAGCTATTTAAAATTCAAAATTAGAAATTCGAGGAGAAATTCAAAAGTTGTCTCAAGAATTTAACAAATTTAAAAACAAAACCACCAAAGATTTTGACTCACTGAAGCAAGAATTTGCAGCCCTCAAAGATCTGAAAAATATAGTAGAATCCCTCAGTAACAGAGTGGAACAAGCAGAAGAAAGGATTTCTGACATTGAAGATGAAGCCTTTGAATGCTCCCAAACTCTCAAAGGGGAAGAGAAATGGAGAGCAAAAATGGATCATTCTCTCAGAGAGCTCTGGGATAATTTGAAGAAGGCTAATATCTGCCTCCTTGGAATCCCTGAAAGTTGAAAGTGATGAAGTGGCCTTGCAAGGCACAAAGGCCCTTCTCCATGAAATTATGAAAGAGAACTTTTCAGACATGCCAAGAGATTCTGAAATTCAGATAGCAGACAGTTTCAGAACCTCAGCATGACTCAATCTGAATAAGACATTCCCCAGGCATATCATAATTAACTTCACTAAAGTTAATATGAAGGAGAAAATTTCGAAAGCAGTCAGACATAAGAAATCCATTACCTACAAAGGGAAGAATATTAGAATGACTTCAGATCTCTCTGCTGAAACTTTTCAAGCCAGAAGAGGGTGGTCATCAACTTTTAATCTCCTGAAGCAAAATAACTTTCAATTCCGGATCCTGTAGCTAAACTGAGTTTCATTTATGATGGAGAAATTAAATACTTTCATGACATTCATTTGTTGAAGAAATTTGCCATAACCAAACCAGCTCTTCAGGATATTCTCAGACCTATCCTCCATAATGACCAGCCCAATCCTCGACCACAAAAGTAAACTCACTTAGAAACTTTTGATGAAACTCCGAATTACACAGTGGCAAAAGGATTAAAAATGTCCACTGGAATTTCAAAAAACTCGGTACCCAAAATTTTCCCAGACTTATCAATATTCTCCTTTAATGTGAATGGCTTAAACTGTCCTCTAAAGAGGCAGAGGTTAGCTCACTGGATACAAAAACTCAGGCCAGATATTTGCTGCATACAAGAGTCACATTTTACCTTAAAAGGTAAATATAGACTCAGGGTGAAAGGATGGTCGTCCATATTTCAGGCAAATGATAATCAGAAAAAAGCAGGTGTTGCAATTCTATTTGCAGACACAATAGCATTTAAACCAACAAGAGTATGGAAGGATAAGAATGGTCACTTCATAATTGTTAAGGATAATACTCAATATGATGAGATTTCAATTATTAATATCTATGCACCCAATCAGAATGCACCTCAATTTATAAGAGAAACTCTAACTACATGAGCAACTTGATTTCCTCCAGCTCCATAATAGTTGGAGATTTCAACACTCCTTTGGCAGTTTTGGCAATAAGAAGCTGAGCAAAGAAATTTTAGATTTAAACCTAACCATCCAACATTTGGATTTAGCAGACATCTACAGAACATTTCATCCCCCCAAAACTGAATACACATACTTCTCATAAGCCCGTGAAACATACTCCAAAATCGATCACATCTTAGGTCACCAGTCTAACCTCAGTAAATTAAAAAAAAATAGAAATTATTCCTTGCATCTTCTCAGGCCTCCACGGAATAAAAGTTGTACTCAGTAACAACAGGAATCTGCATACTCAACAAAAACATGGAAGTTAAATAAACTTATGCTGAATGATAGCTGGGTCAGAGAGGAGATTAAGAAGAAAATTGCCAAATTTTTGGAACAAAACAACAATAAAGACACAAATTATCAGAACCTCTGGGATACTGTGAAGATATTCCTAAGAGGGAAATTTAAAGCACTCCAAGCCTTGCTCAAGAGAACAGAAAGAGAGAAAGTTAACAACTTAATGAGCCATCTCAAGCAACTGGAAAAGAAAGAACATTTCAACCCCAAACCCAGAAGAAGAAAATAAATAACCAAAATTAGAGCAGAATTAAATGAAATTGAAAACAAAAGAA
>CAUYPK010029394.1:0-10528 GCA_963574355.1 Loris lydekkerianus
CATCATCCTTAATCATCAGAGAAATGCAAATCAAAACTACTTTGAGATATCACCTAACCCCAGTAAGAATAGCCCACATAACAAAATCCCAAAACCAGAGATGTTGGCGTGGATGTGGAGGAAAGGGCACACTTCTACACTGCTGGTGGGAATGCACACTATTACGTTCCTTCTGGAAGGATGTTTGGAGAATACTTAGAGACCTAAAAATAGACCTGCCATTAGATCCAGTAATTCCTTTACTAGGTTTATACCCAGAAGACCAAACGTCACAATATAAGAAAGACATCTGTACCAGAATGTTTATTGCAGCCCAATTCATAATTGCTAAGTCATGGAAGAAGCCCAAGTGCCCATCGACCCACGAATGGGCTAGCAAATTGTAGTACATGTATACCATGGAATATTATGCAGCCTTAAAGAAAGATGGAGACTTTGCCTCTTTCATGTTTACATGGATGGAGCTGGAACATATTTTTCTTAGCAAAGTATCTCAGGAATGGAAGAAAAAGTATCCAAGTTACTCAGCCCTACTATGAAGCTAATTTATAGCTTTAACATGAAGGCTATAACCCAACTATAGCACAAGAATATGGGGAAAGGGCCAAGGGAGGGGAAGGGAGGGGGGAAGTTAAGGTGCAGGGAGGGTAATGGGTGGGGCCACACTTACAGTGCATCTTAGAATGAGTACAGACAAAACTTACTAAATGCAGAATACAAATGTCTACATACAGTAACTAAGAAAATGCCATGAAGGCTATGTTGAACAGTTTGATGAGAATATTTCAGATTGTATATGAAACCAGTACATTGTACCCCTTGATTGCACTAATGTACACAGCTATGATTTAACAATAAATAAATAAATAAAAAGAAACTAAAAAAACAAAGAAACAACAACAACAAAAATACAAATCTAGATATGACTTTTTCAGAGGTCTTTTTTCTTTTAATGATTCATATTAAATTCTAAGGTAGTATAGAATTTTGTTTTCTAAAGCTAGAGAGTTAAGATAAAAAGTTTTCCTTGAAAAACCATGAACTCAGTATTTTGAATTAATAGTAAAAATATATAGTGAGAAAAGAGCTTCATGTACATAACTCAAAGAGATAGAAGCTACATGCACTTTTTAAGTTAAGAATAGATCTTCGTTTTAGGAAGAGGAAAGAGTTTGCTGAGTTTTTTTTTTTTTTTTTTTTTGCAGTTTTTGGCCGGGACTGGGTTTGAACCCACCTCCTCTGGCATATGGGGCCTGCGCCCTACTCCTTTGAGGCATAGGCACTGCCCAGATAAATAGTTTTGAAAGATAATTGTTGTTCCGGTTTGCCTTTCCTCTATTTTAAATAAATAGTATGTAGAGACAAAAGAAGAGGCCTGCGGTTGCTTCCTTGGTCTGTCTGCAGATCTGGAGTGCTTTGTGGGTGCTGGCAAGTTCTCAAGGAAATTCTTTCTCTTTTAAAGGCCAAACTCTTCATTAGAGCTTAAAATATAACATTACAACCACTTATAGATATAAAAGAAATTCTTAATTTGCCTTTCACAATTTACAATGCTTTCTTCCTCAACTATAACCACAGACTTCGCCCACTGTAAATATCTTAATTTTCCTTGAAAATCCAAATAAAGAATTTTTGTTGTTCTCATATCTTTGTTGTTTCTGTTCTCTTTAGGGTGTTCTGAGAAAGAAAAAAATTATATCCCTAAAAGCCTCACCTTACCTGTACCCATTTATCCATACTTATAAATAAATCCACTTCAAAAGCCTCTAAATGAAAAAAGTCTATTGCAATAGCCACAGAAACATCATTACAAGGAGATGTTGTAATTATTCAGAGAATAATGTGGCAATTACCATTGAGTACCACAAAGGTAAATATGTTTTTTAGCAGTCAAAGAATCAGAATTGAGTAATTTTTTTTTTTTTTTTTTTTTTTTTGTAGAGACAGAGTCTCACTATGTTGCCCTTGGTAGAGTGCCATGGCATCACACAGCTCGCAGCAACCTCCAACTCCTGGGCTTAGGTGATTCTCTTGCCTCAGCCTCCTGAGCAGCTGGGACCACAGGCGCCTGCTACAATGCCCGGCTATTTTCCTGCTGCAGTTTGGCCAGGGCTGGGTTTGAACCCGCCACCCTTGGTATATGTGGCCGGCACCCTACCCACTGAGCCACAGGTGCTGCCCAGAATTTAAAAATTGATTAATTTTTAAAAATTTATTTATTTATTTAGACAGAGTTTCACTCTGATCACCCTGGATATAGTGCCCTGGCATTATAGCTCATAGCAATCTCAAACTCTTGGGCTCAAGTTATCCTCTTGCCTCAGCCTCCTGAATAGCTGGGACCACAGGCGTCCACCACAATGCCCCACTATTTTTAGAGACGGGGTCTCGCTCTTGCTCAGGCTGGTCTGGAACTCCTTAGCTCAAGCAATCCACCTGCCTTGGCCTCCCAAGTGCTGGGATTACCGGCATGAGCCAACCCGCCCAGCCTAGCATAAAATTTTTTTTAGAAAACATGTACAACTCCTGGTAAGCAGATAATTTAAAGTGTCAAGAGAAGATCAAAGAGTTGCCTACATGGCATCAAAAACTTGATGGGCTCTGGCCATCATGTTTTATAAAGGAAGGAAAGTATCAGATTGTCTGCTGACTTGGTTAACCCAGGGTTGGTTGAGAGAGTTTCTACTAATCTGCCTTCTAAGAAAGTTTTATTGATTTGCCCTCTCAGCAGCAATATATAAGAGTGTTTGTCTCCTTTCACGCTAGCTCTCAAGCTTTAATATTCAAAAGAATTACTTGGAGAGCTTATTTAAAATGTAGATTCTTGACACAGTATAGTAACAGATTCTGATTTGGGGCAAGTCCCAAGACTGCAAAATTTTATACTAAGGCACTTCTTAGGGAGATGATCAGTCATAGTATTAACTCAAGGATGAATATTACATTTCTCATTTCCCCACAGTCATCTAATGATTTGGTCATGATAACAACATAACCCATCTAGGTCATTTCTCCTTTTTATTCAACATATTCTTTCTACGGAAAGGATCCTTAGGAAAATAATTCTCTTGGCCCAAGTTTTCTTTGGGTCTTTCTGTCTTCTTCTTCTTCTTTTTTTTTTTTTGGAGACAGAGTGTTACTTTGTTGCTCCTGATAGAGTGCCATGGTGTCACAGCTCTCAGCAACCTCAAACTCCTGGACTCAAGTGATTCTCTTGCCTCAGATTCCCAAGTAGCTGGGACTACAGGTCCCACCATAACACCCAGCTATTTTTAGAGATGAGGTCTCACTTTGGCCCAGGCTGATCTCGAACTTGTGAGCTCAGGCAATCCACCCACCTCCCAGAGTGCTAGGATTATAGGTGTGAACCACTGTGCCCAGCTGGCCCAAGTTTGCTATGATAGAGGTTTTTACAGTCTGATATTCATATTTCTTAAACCAAATTAAAGCTAGTTGTTTGAAGAAGTCTAATTGCATCTTAGCAGTAAGGGTAGATGCTCTGAGGCACACCAGGTAGGTTTTTCACAGTTTAAAATTTGGAGTTGACTCAGGGAACTCAGATCCTAGACTATAATTTTAAACAATTTCAGAGGAGTAGCCTCTTTAGTTGTTACCCAAGTCACTTTGACATTAAACTGAATTTAAATAAACCTAAAGCTATGTAAATGAAGGAATTTATTCTTTAAAAACCATGTCTCTAATAAGTCAATGATATTAAAACCTGAATTTGTAATAAGTGGGAGGTAATGCTTACTATCCCCTAAACAACAAGTAACATCCATTTCTTTTTGGGTAGCAGAAAACCAGTGTTAATTTACTAACTCCTTTAGAGGTTCAGGGGCTTAATCCACCTTTACTAAAATGCAGGGTAGTGACTCAGTGCCTTGTTGAAGAAGAGTGAGTGGATATGTATAAATTGCTCTTACTGTTTTGTCAGGGTCAAGGGGATGGTACCCAGCAGCAAAAGAAGATGCTTTTCTTATTGGTATGAATGCTTTTTGAATTTTCCTTGCCAAACTAGGGCCCTCGGTTACTGAGTTGGCCTAGAGAACCAGGGCTGGCCTGCTGGAGTCAACAGATGTCAGGAAGAGAATGCTCAGGGGTCAGGGCAGAGTTGAGATCTAAAAAGACAAATTGTGGCTCTAAGAGGCTGAATTAGAAATTACAAGATTTCCACCTGTGAATCAGGCAGGAACTATTAAATGCCCTACGCATCCTAGAGAAGTATGGGACAAAATATAAGCATCTCTCTGAAAATCCAGGGTCCTCTGAACGGGACATTTGGTGAGGGAATTACCTTGGGGAATAATGTGTTTTTATCAAGAGGGTCTCTTGGGTAGGCACAGTGGATCACACCTGTAGTCTTAGCACCCTGAGAGGCCAAGGTATATGGATTGCCTGAGGTCAAGAGTTCAAGATTTTCCTGAGCAAGAGCAAGACCCCATCTCTACTAAAAATAGAAAAATTAGCTTGATGTGGTGGCACACTCCTATAGTCCCAGCTACTCGGGAGGCTAAGATAAGATGATCTCTGCAGCCCAAGAGTTTGAGGTTGCTGTGAGTTATGATGATGGTATAGCACTCTACCTAGGGTGACAGTGTGAGACTCTGTCTCAAAAAACAAAAACACAAAAAAGAGGGTCTCTTAGTGAAGTTCAACAGAGAAGGGAACTAACATTTGTTAGTACATCTTCCTATTTAACATGATCATCATATCTCTACTAGTTAAAAAGTGTTTGCAACAAAAGCAAAAGTAAATAAATAAGTAAAGTCAGTAAAAGGCACTAGCTTTATACAGCTTATTTTTCATCTATAGTATGGGAGAATTGGCTGATACCAGATTGTGATAAGTATCAGACACTATATGAATGTCCTAACAGAAACTCTCTTTGACCCAACTCTTCTAAGCCCTCTTCTGGACCAGGCCTTAGCCTTGGCTCATAAGGGCTGTAGATGCTCAGCACAAATAATTTTTTTTAATCCCCCACTCCTTCCCCCTCAATACACATACACTAAGAGGCTCGAACTAACTCTATTGTAGTTTCTATAGCTCAAGGTCATATCCTGGGCTGACCTACAACTCCCCCCCACCTTAAGTTTCTATTTTGAAAAGTTCAATGCTGTCAAAAGAATTTACTGTTTGTTTCAGTGAACACCTGAAGATAGGGCCCCAGTCTCCCAGTCTCTGTGGGAGGGCAAGAGCCTAACTTAGATAAACCTAACTTGGCAATCCAGATGACCTAATCACCTTGACCACCCCCCCACCTGCTTTTTGTAATTTCTTACCTCCCTGACTGTGTTCAAGCTCCAGCTCCTTTCTTCTCCCTACTTCTACCTTTGAAATGTCTAGTCACCAATCACACAGGTTGAAGTACACTGGACTCTCTTCCTTACTGCAGTAGTTACTGAGTAAAATCTGTCTTTGCTATTTTTAACTAGTGTGCCTGGCTTTGTTTCTGTTTCACAGTTTTCATAGTAAGTTTGTATGGTTCTAATTTTGAGGTAACATTTCCCCTTCATTTGTGCTAATGGCTATGCCTAGATTATAGCATCCTCAGATGTTATGGACATATCTGTAGCCTGATCCAAATGCAGGGGCATTATGCCATGTGGGACAAACTTAATTAAAGAGAGATAGGGAGGAATCTAGCAGAAAAATTGTTTACCCTTCTTCTCCTTGACAGATGATTTCAAGACACAGCAGCTAATGAGCCCTGTCAGTGCCCCATGACACTGAATAATTAGTTGTGTGCTTATAAAACTGTGGTCACCTTAGTAATGGCTATTTTGTGTTTGCCTTTTTTCCTTCTCTGCCTTACTTTTATTTTTTCCTCACTCTTGTTTACCTGGGATTGCACTCCCCTCACCCCCGCAATAAAACGTTGGCACAAAAGCTTTTACTCAGGCTCTGTTTTTTAGGGAACTGAGGCTAAAAAAATGGATCCCAGAATTAGCCCTAAAAATCAAACTCTCAGGATGGGCCAATTGACTAAAGGCAATAAAGGCCCCATTGCTAGGGGTAAGTAGGGCCATAATAGCTCCTTGCAGTAAGATTACAATTAATGAAGATTTTGCCTGTGGTTAATTGGGAGGAGATACAAGGCAGAAGGCAAGGCATTGGGAGATCAATATGTAGAAAATAATAATTACAAGGCTGTGACATGAGTGGCTGATTTTCGTGGCAATCCAAGTCTTATAAAAAGAAAATGGCAGACTCAGGACAGCTAATTACTAACTTAAAGGTTTCTTTAAAAACCAAAGGTCTCAATGGCAGTCTGGCCTCAGGGAAGAACAAGTTGAAAATTAGATACAGATTCTAATTATAAGGACAGTAAAGAAGTAAACGAAATTAAATTTGCAGTTTCGGTGAATATACTATATTAAAACCAGTGCCCAGATGAAGAAGAGGGCAGAAAGACCTTGTATGAGAATATTTGAATCAATAAAGCTAAGAATCCTAAACTGAAAACTACCTCTGGTTATGTCTGGGCCAATGGAATCCACTTGCTCGCCCTGGCCAAAAGATAATAGCTTCCCCTTGCCCAGAGGCTATGCAATAATCCCACTTGAAGTGAGTACCTAACAAGATGATACTTATATTCCTTAAACACCCTCCACCATATCTGATTGTTTCTAGGTTGGTAACCAGGATCATACCTCAGCACAACCGGAGAGAGAAAGGTACAGTACTTGCTCAGGGAAGAAATAGCTTAACTGTGAATCAAATCATAAAATTTAACCATTATATCACATATGCCAGTAGGAAACTGGTGGATGTGTATGAATAGATTTTGAGGCTAATAGATCCAGGAAGATTATAAAGATTATAAAGGGAGAATTCACTGGAATGGTATATTCTCCCATGACTCAGGGATTCAATGTTCTGGGACTGAAAGCTGGTCTAAATACACGGTCGGGTTAGCTCCTTGAAGCCTGGATATTACAATGGCCTAATGAAGTGAAATTGCTAGACACCTTGGTACTGTATTGAGCAAAGGGGACATATGGATCAGGGAAGTAGGGATGTTAGCATAGATTTATCCTAGAATCTAGTACTACTTTCCCTGGAAGAGCCAAAGAACATTCCCAATTTTAAGGTGAAAGCAAATACACTAGTGCTGGGTGCACTAGTTACTTCAGGAAGCTTGTAGATATGGCTGTCGGATTAGGCTGCCTAATAGCAATGAGGATGATAGGGTTCCGGAATGATAGAAACCAGCAGTAGGATTTAATTCTCAGGCAAAATGGCACCGAAGAGTGGCAATTAGGGTGCTCTGGTCTACAAGAATCTGAGGTATCTTTAGGGGCAGGATAGATGGAGAACTGACTTGGTGGAGTGTATAATAGAGCTGGAAAGCAGAAAGCTGGCATTGATGAAAAATAATCGAGTTTCAAGAACTAAACTGACTTATAGACCCAGAGTCCATTGACTGGAGGGGAGACAAAGTCCCCTTGGGGAAGCACCTGGATATGCCACCAAACTACACATTCTTCTGATTCTTTACTAAATGGACCATTGGTTATTTGTTAGAATAACTGTTCCAGGGGGAGGGGTAGAACCCAGGCTTTTAAAATCTGTTAGATATGGAGTCTGAGCTGGCACTGATATAAAGAGACCCAAAGTGCCATCCCGATCCTCCAGTTAGAATAGGAATTATGATAGCCAGATGATAAATGAGGTTTTAGTCTAAATTCAATTCACAGTAGGATTAATGAGTCAGCATACCTATCCCATAGTTTATCCCTAGCTCTTGAGTAGATAAATAGACTAAATATCAGGTGGAGTACAATTTTTGTTTATGTTTTTTTTTAAGACAAAGTCTCATTCTGTTGCCCAGACTAGTGTTGTGGCCTCAGCCTTGCTCACAGCAATCTCAGACTCCTAGGCTCAAGCAATCCTCCTGCTTTAGCCTCCCACATAGCTGGAAATACAGGTGCCTGCTGCAATGCCTGGCTAATTTTTCTATTTTCAGTAGAGATATGCTCTTGCTCTTGTTCAGGCTGGTCTCCAACTCTTGAAGGCAAGGATCCTCCTACCTTGGCCTCCCAGAGTGCTAGGATTACATGTGTGAGCCTCAGAGCATGCCTAGATAGAACCACTAACTTGCGTTCCTTGCACTGTGTAGATTAAGGGCTGTTATTTTCAGAAAGGCCAAGTAGAAGTGCCCACAACTGACCCCAACCCCACTCCCAGTCAAGACTGTAAGTGAAAAACAATGCCTCACGGCAGAAAGTATTTCAAGAATTATCACTGCTATCAGACTTGCCTGTGAGGTAGGGGTCAGGGGTGGTCCCCATCACATTTTTTTCAATTCACCTCACTGCTTCACTCAAAACCAAATGGACTGTGGTAGATGATGGTGAGTCAGTTTGGTGGCAGTCTCGGTCACCGTTACGGGTAGAATATGGTTATCTTTACAGAAACACATGAATTTATCCTCTAGGTGACAGCGGTGTCCTCTTTTCCTCTACTGCATATTGAAAGAATAAGAGTTGTCTTGTTCACACATTAAATACACAAACACTAATGAAAGCTGATGGGCGAAACAAAGGTCTGTATGTACTTTTTGTGATATCCTACATCACAGACTGCAAAAAAGGTTGTCACAAAATCAGCCTGCGGCCTTGACCCTCAGTTTGGACACCCCTGATACCATGCAGGATCAGTTTAACAAATTCTTTTCTTCCTTCCAATTCCCATGAGTAGGAAGAATCTAATCAATTTGCCTTCACAGGGCATAGTTGTTAATGCCCTGTAGAGCAAATTTTATCAATGAGAGAAAGGAAATGGGAAAAAGCTGACAGATAAATTACTTGCCCTTCAAAGATTCCAAGACAAAGTAAATCTAAACAGTTTCTCAGAAGATATCCCACATCACCAAGAAACATGTTAGGCCTCTTTAAAAGATATTTGAAAGTAAATACACAATCCTATGTCACCTTTTTCTCCTTTCCTGCCTTATTTGCATTTTTCTCTCACTCTTGCCTCCTTAGGACTGAAAAGTTAGCACAGGGAGGTGCCTGTGGCTCCAATAGGTAAGGCCTGGCCCCATTTGCCAGAGGTGGTGGGTTCAAACCCAACCCGGGCAAAAAATTGCAAAAAAAAAAATTAGCACAAAGTTTGCTTCATGTTTTGTTTTCTAAGAAATCTGAGTTAAGAAAATTGCCTTCACATGCTCCTTACCCAGCCAGGTGGTTGACTTTAGAAAGAGGAACACAAATATGGAGTTAAACAGCAGTAGTTTTGAAAGACAGCTTCTTTCCACTACTTCTATGAAAATTGATAAGAGTCAATGAAGTAAAAATCACATAGATTGCTTTTAAAAGTTAACCAGAGATTACATTTTAAAATATTTGCACAATAGAAATATAAGTTCTATTTCTCTCTGTATCACCAACCAGATAGCTTAGCCTAGAAGTTAACTTTCTAGTTCTTAATTAATATTGCATGGAAGTATAGACTTTTTAAATAGCCAGGTAACATCCCATTATTTTCATTTACATTTATTTAATATGTGCCAGGAAGCCAGTGTTCATGAATAGCTCTTTTTAAGACTACAAATATTAAATATTCAAATCCTTGCAACAGAATCCAAAAATGATTGGCATTCTTGTTTGAAAAATGTTTTAAGGACACAGTCTTTACCATCAATGACAAAGTTTAGTATTAATTTAGCAGCCAACCTGTGAAATGCTAAATTTAATCCTCAGACCTCTGAGGTGCTGGGTGTGTTTGGAAGACCTGAAGCAAGTTCCTGGATTTTCAGCAAAAAATGCAAGAATTAAAGGCCTCTGGGAGGGAGAAGGGGGGAACTCGAGCTCTAGGTTCCCAGGCTTTCTGGTTTAACAAAGCCATAATGAGGTAACCTTCAGGGCACAGCTGAAGGTACTGCTTTAAATTTAACCCTATTTTTTTCTGAGTAGAACTAACCAAACATGTTCAGTAATTTTATTTCTCTGTTCAATATCTATTTTCTGTTTCACTGTATTCCATGATTTGCTGTTTAACACAGAGTCTAGAGAGTGGTTCCCTCAAGAGGATGGCCTTAGTGAAGAGGACTTTGTGGACCTTAGGAGAATTGTTGAGGCTGATTGGACAGAGCATTCTGTGGTCCCGGAACCCCCAAGTGTCATCTAGAAGGATGGGAGGTCTTGGTAGGTATGTCCCTTGGCTTGTGGACCTCATCCTGTAGGGAGGGATTTGCGGGAGGAAGGCTAAATGAAACTGAAAGACCCCCGAAGGGAGACCCTCACTCAAATCTTGGGATGGCGCGGCGCCCAAGGACTCACGAGAGACCACACTTGATGCAAGAACACACGAGGCTTTATTCAGGGAAAGCCAGAGCTCTGGGGCCGACACGTATCTCACGCAGGAGACAGAGAAGTCGACCCTGAACTCAAGAAGGGAGCTCTTTTTATAGGGTTCTGGAAGAAGCGGGAAGGAATGGCGCGTTACAATCTTATTGGTTCATTTAAATTGATCCACTCTATCTTTACATGACAGAAGTTTAAATTCAAGTCAAGTCATC
>CAUYPK010029404.1:0-39961 GCA_963574355.1 Loris lydekkerianus
TTGTCCTCATATCAAAATTGAGTACATAGGATTCATGCTTCTCCATTCTTGTGATGCTTTACTAAGAATAATGTCTTCCACTTCCATCCAGGTTAATACAAAGGATGTAAAGTCTCCATTTTTTTTAATAGCTGAATAGTATTCCATGGTATACGTATACCACAGCTTGTTAATCCATTTCTGGGTTGGTGGGTATTTAGGCTTTTGTCACATTTTGGTGATTGTAAATTGAGCTGCAATAAACAGTCTAGTACAAGTGTCCTTATGATAAAAGGCTTTTTTTCCTTCTGGGTAGATGCCCAGTAATGGGATTGCAGGATCAAATGGGAGATCCAGCTTGAGTGCTTTGAGATTTCTCCATACTTCCTTCCAGAAAGGTTGTACTAGTTTGCAGTCTCACCAGCAGTGTAAAAGTGTTCTCTTCTCTCCACATCCACACCAGCATCTGCCATTTTGAGATTTTGTGATGTGGGCCATTCTCACTGGGGTTAGATGGTATCTCAGGGTGGTTTTGATTTGCATTTCTCTAATATATAGGGATGATGAACATTTTTTCATATGTTTGTTAGCCATTCGTCTGTCTTCTTTAGAGAAGGTTCTAATCATGTCCCTTGCCCATTGATATATGGGATTGTTGGCTTTTTTCATGTGGATTAATTTGAGTTCTCTATAGATCCTAATTATCAAGCTTTATTCTTTATTCTTTTTTAAATTAATCTTTTCTGTCATATGGGTTTCTTTTGTATGTGAACTGAGAACATCTTGATTTTTTAATAAAACATGTTGACTTATTATTTTTAGTCTTCTTCCTCTTTTCCTTTATCCTTTTTGTCTTGCCAATGTCATTTTTGATGGCAATGTCACCAATGTATTGGTGTACCATTAGATAGAAATGATATTTCCCAGAGACTATAAATGTGTTTGAGATTGAATGTATGGAGAATAGAATTGGAAAAGGAATAGAAGCACTTCCTTGGACAGACATGCGCTTGTTAAAATGTGTGCCGACTGGGCTGAGCTGGACTTCCGATGCACTGAGGCTGAGGCGGAGACTCCTGACGTTGAGACAAGGTACTTGTAACTGTGATCTCATCTCCTTCCTCTCTCTCATTAATGTCTTCTAGCGGTGACTTGGATCACTCCTAGCACAACTTTACTCACCATTTCTAGCATGTTTACAATTAATAGGAAGAAAATTTTTTTTAAAAAAACTGAATTAATGGCTTTGTGGCTACCTTAGGAAATGAGTATATTATTTGTGTTTTATTGTATTCAGCATAGTATAATCAAAGAAGAAGAAAGACACGTAGCTTTTACAATATAGGTAAGAAAACATGAATTTATGGATCATGTGAGAGAGATCTGAGAAAACATAAAATTTGCAAAGTTAAATAAAGATTTTATATTTAAATGACAATAAAATCATAGTTGGAAGGAAAAAGCTCTGTATCTCAGAAGGGACATTAGGCTGCACCCAACTTTAGGCTTATTGACACTGTTAGACGGGACAGAGAATGATGCCTTTTTGCTCTGCCTGAACATGAAACCCCTTAAAAAACAAAGAGGAGTGAAACACAAGCCACCTTTATGAAGGTGATATTGAAAAGTACGGTCCTTATGAGGATAGCATATCTTAACAATGATTACAAAAATTACTGGGACATACACACCCAGTTGAGGTCAGTGCAGGACAAATGCAGGCATCTCAGGTCTCGTTGTAAAATTAACAACATGGATTAGAAGGATAAGACTTCTGCTTCCTAGTGGTCCGTTGGCAACCTGTAAGAATCCTGTGGGGAGTGTGGCAGAGAGCTAGGATGATTTTTATCCTCTAATTCACGAACTGCCTATCACCTCCCTAGGTGACAGAGGCATAACTGCTGGAACAAGATACTAAGAGTTAAAAAAAAAAACTATCAAAATAAGAAAAGCATAGTCTTTTTACTCCCCCATTTCTAGCAACCCTTATTACAATAGAGAATTCTAAGAAAATGAAAAAATAGAAATAACTGCTATAATATATCTTTCATAGGTTGTAGTTGAGTTGGAAATTTGAAATAGAACTAAAATGAATTTAAAATGAACTAAAACAAAATTTTAAAAAATGAAACAAAATCTATAAGTCCCCAAAGTTCAAAAGACGCCTACTCTTCCAATAGAAGTAAAAAGAATTTGATTAATTGCTTCAAGTATCACAGGGCACATCTCTGTGTTCTTAATCCAATAAGAACAAGAACATCTTTCTTTGGTTTACTGCTTGCACATAGCAGAAATCTAAAGAATACCTATGTAGTGGATGAGTGTATCTTGGGTGTAATAATGATATGTGTTCAATTTACTTAAATGAAGTTGTGTGTTGTTCATTGGAATGAAAAGATACCTAGACTTTCATTTCTAATACTCACTAAGACTTTCATTTCTCATACTCACTAAGTATGCATAAAGTCCCTACCATGTATAAGGTTCTGTATTAGATATTGAAAGAGATATCATTATGAGTAAGACAAAAAGAATTTAATGAGTTACTGGGATAAAGGAAGAGAGAGAAATTATAAAATAATATACAAAAAATGATGGAGCTTCAAAAAAAAAAAAAAGGAAAAGGGAATACATTTATATATTGTTTTATCTGGATTTGTGTATGTTGTTAGATAAAATGAGTAAACGTACCATTGTTTTAGTGAGTCATTTATGCTTATTTGTAAAATTATCCATTAGATTGAATTAAGGTAAGTACAAAAATTGTAATTTAAGGATAATGTACTAACAACAGTATTTTGGTAAACAAAATCCAAATTTATCTGTATTCTACAATGTCTGAATAAATTCTCCTGTTTGAGAACGTAAGTACTCTTATTTTAAAACGCATGTTGTTAAATAAATGTTCCTTGAAAAGCATTCCTTAGGCAAGAGTATATTTATTATCTATTTTATTGGTGATGTAATACTAAATGGACAACTACCATAACCGGCCTCCAAGTGGATATTTTTCCATGTTCTTGGTGTTCCTTCAGTAGAAAATTTCAGGACGCACCATGTAAGCCAAACAAATAACAGGTTTTTATTGAACAAGTGGGCAAGCTCAATAGAGGGCTGGTGCACTGGTAGGAAGCTGTTTTAAAACTTTTGTAGTTTTATTAATTGAGGAGATGTATGTGCAAGGCCAACATTTGGCTTTTATTAAAAATTTCAGTAGTAATTGCTAGAATTGGGTTGCCTTCCATTTTCATATTTTATGTGGTTATCTTGGAACTGTTATGGTGATTTCAAGGGCAGGGAAATTTTAAAACCCACAATGCACATGATAATGTACACCATCAGAGTAAATGATAATATATTAGTCAAAGTTCATGTAAGGTGGCAGAGATAGCTGACAAGCCTGTTGAAGTTGATTATTGCTTATAGTTGTCAGTTTCTCTTGTTTAAGTGTGTTTACTTTAGCACTGCACTCAATCTTCAAGCCCCTGTAGGCAGCCTCAGCCCTGTCTCCTTGTTTTCTACCATAAAGAAGCTTCTATATAGTCATTTGGGTTTAAAAAAAAGTCCTCATATTTACATAAATATTGGAAAGCCCCAACGTTATTGGTGAATCTCTCATAGTTATGAATTTCATCTATGATATTAAATTCAATAGATATTTTTCAATTCTCATATTCATTTATGTTTTAGAATTATTAAATATTGTGGACTACTCTTTTCTCACAGAAAGACTATCTTTTCTGAGCATTTTGGCCTCATAGTCTCCCTTTTCGCTTGCTGCCATGCTGGCCATATGCTCCACTGCTTGTCACCTCCTCATACCTAACCCTTCCACATAGGTATCCCCCGTCTTAGTCCCACACTTTTTCTTTTACCATCGGGGGCTCTCTCCCTAGAGAAACAGACACATCCTCATGCCTTTAATTGCCCATTGTACCTTTGATCTCTCTTCTGAGTTTATATGCAGTCATCTTTTACTATCCCTAGAAAATTGGTTCTAAGAATTACTGAGAATAATAAAATTCAGAAATGCTTCAGTCTTTTATATAAAATAGCATAGTATTTTTGTATAACCTACATATACCCTTCAAGATACTTTATCTCTAGGTTACTTATACTAACCAGTACAATGCCTATATATCACTTCATTTGCCTCGATTCAATGTAATTTAAGTTGTGCTTCTTATATCTCTGTGGAATTTTTTTTCCTGAATTCTATATTTTTAATCCATAGTTAGATGAATCCACAGTTGCGGAACTCATGGATATACAAGGCCAATTGTACATATAAGCACTTGCATAATTGAAATATTATTTGTAAATTCCATAATAATCTCAAATTCAACATTTTCAAATTAAATACATAGTACTCTACCCTGAACTGATTTTCTTTTAGTAATTTCTACATCAGTGAATGACCCTTCCCTTATGTGGTTGCTAAAGTCAAAAACTTGGAAATCATACTTCTTGGTATTCTCTCTTCAATTATCTGTGATATAAAATTAATAGGTAAGGCCTTATAAAATCTTATTTTCCCCAAATATTATGAAATTGAAAGTAATTATAAAAAGTAAACAAAAATAAGGATAGAATATAGAACATTACAGGAGAAATGCCTATACACTTAAAGTTAGTGAGAACACCGTACAAGTTATTTTCTATTATTCAATTCTTTTATACCCATTTGTAACAGAGTAGACATGTCAAACATATGTGGCTCTCGAAAGAGAAATATCTTCCCAACTACGTTTAGGATTTGTCTGGAAAAGCGGTATAATATTTATGGGGATGTGCCTTTAAAAAGAGACATTGTTTCCCTCAATGCCAGTGGATAGATCTGCTTTGAATCATCGCTTATTATCAAAAATGCATTTGGACATTAGTGGTCAGAATGCGCTTGTAACTTCAGCCTCTCCTCAGACTGGGTAGGTGTATCAACTCCGGGAACAAATGAAAAGGTTTTAGCTTGTTTGTGTTCTTTTTCAGAGAATACACTTCTGAAAAAGATACATTTTCAATTCTTTGTAAACTACAGGATAATGCATTTGGAGTAACTATCCTGGTACTTTTAGAATTAGCCAGGCAGCCTTGCTGCTGCCTTAAGAGATTTTAAATTATATACTTTATTGCAGTAATTGCTTTATTTTATAGTGCACTTATTTCCTGTAAGTGCACTTTGTGTATGTGGCAACTGTTGTTCCTTTAATTATAAGGTTAAGTATCATATAATTACAGGGTAAATACACAGTTATTTCTGTCCTGTGTGCCAAGGGTTTAGGTAACTTGGTATTTATACAAAGGAACTAAATGGTGCTTAGTAGTCTTTCTTTTAATTCCTATATAAAATAACATTCAATCACGTATTATATTGTTTTTGCTTTTAAATCATCAAGTGCCACACCAGAGTACATTTTCATGAAATATATTACGTTAAATGAGAACTAACATCACAGGCTTTTAAAAATACTGTCAGGACAACTTTTTTCCATAAGTGTCAAGGAAAATATTTATTACGATGCCTTTAATTTAATATTTGCTGATTTTACATTTTATCTTTTGTCATTGTTATCAACTTTTGGCTTAAAACTAATAGATTTATCTGAAAAGCAGAAAAAAATCAAAGCCACAATTTAGAGTATACACAAATATTAATAAGTTCACAAATTAAAACAATAAAATTAAAAATAACAATCATTCATTTCAGCTTCATTAACTGATATCCTAATTATTAAAGTTGGGTTTTTTGTGATTTATGTATAGAGAAAACTTTCAACTTTGCATCAGCTTCTGCAGTGGTTCTACAATTTGAAAGTTTTCTTTAAATAGTATGTTCTATACCTCAACATACCATCATTAATGATTTCTAATAATCAAATAGATGTGATTTATTAATTCATCCTGTAGACGTGTATTTGGTGCTTACTATGTTCCAGCTACAGAATACACTGAATTCAGTGTGCTTACTATCTAGAAAGAGAAATACACCAGTATCAGTAAAGCTGATACACCAGTAATTATACTTGTGTTAAAAGTTCTTCCATAGTTTTTATACAGAAGGCCTAGATGTTGCAAGAGGAAAGTGTCATTAGTTATAATGAGGGGAGACAAAGGTGGTCTTTGGAGAGGTAAGGAACAGATCTCAAAAAGATGAAAAGTTGTCTTCCACACAGGCAAGGTGGATTTTCAAAATTAACGTATATTTGCCTATGGTTTCAGAAATTGTAACAGTAGCCACTAGCTAGTTAAACTGGATGCTGTCCTAGGCAAAGAATTTATGAATAAGACCGCAATGGCAATCACAGCAACAACAAAAATAAACAAACTGGACTTGCTTAAATTAAAAATCTTCTGTGCAACTAAGGAAATAAATAATAGAGTAAATAGACAATCTACAGAATGGGAGAAAATATTCATGAGCTATACATACAATAAAGGGCTAATATTGAGCATCTACAAAGAACACAAGCAAATCAGCAAGAAAAAAATCAAACAACTCCGTTAAAAAGTGGGCAAAAGTTTGCTCGGTGCCTGTAGCTCAGCTGGCTAGGATGCCAGCCACACACACCAGAGCTGGTGGGTTCAAATCCAGCCTGGGCCTTCCAAACGGTGACAACTATAACCAAAAAATAGCATGGCATTGTGATGCATGCCTACTTGGGAGGCTGAGGCAAGAGAATCACCTAAGCCCAGGAGTTTGAGGTTGCTGTGAGCTGTGACCCCATGGCACTCTACCCAGGGCGACATAAGTGAGACTGTCTCAAAAAAAAAAAAAAAATAATAATAATAATAATAAAGTGGGCAGAAGTCACTCTTTTCCAAAGAAGGTAAACACAAATGGCCAATAAATGTGTGGAAAATGCTGAATTCACTAATCATCAGGAAAAGCAAATTAAAACCACAATGAGATATCTCCCTACCCCAGTTAGAACAGCTTTTAAAAAATTCTTTATTAAGCCATAACTGTGTACATTAATGCATTAATGGGGTACAATGTGCTGATTTGATATACAATGTGGAATACTTACATCTGATTAACATAACCGTCTCCTTGTTTACTTATTTGTTGTAGTAAATACACTCATACTCTATTCTTAATAGTTTAGAAATGTATTGTGCATTATGCACAATAGGTTGGATACCTGCAAATACCTCCTCCCTCCCCTGCCCTCCCCTCTCTTTCCTCTTCCCTCCTTCTTTCTGGGCTATGGTTATGTTCTACCATTTCTTTGAATGTGTAGATGATTAAATACTGATTTCATAGTAATAATGAATACATTGGATACTTCTTTTTTTCCCATTCTTGAGCTACTTTGCTAAGAAGACTATGTTTCAGCTCCATCCAGGTAAACATGAAAGATATGAGGTCTCCATTTTGTTATGGCTGCATAGTATTCCATGGTGTACATATACCATAATTTGTTAATCCATTCATGGGTTGATGGGCATTTTGGTTGCTTCCATGACTTGGCAATTATGGCACCAATAAACATTCTGGTGCAAATGTTTTCATTGTAAAACAATTTTTGATAATATGGGTAAATACCTAGTAGGGGGATTGCAGAATCAAACAGTAGTTTCCACTTTTAGTTACTTGAGTATTCTCCAAACTTCTTTCAAAAAACGTTGTATTAGCTTGCATTCCCACCAGCAGGTTAGAAGTGTTCCCTCTGAATGACTTTTGTTGAAAAGTCCACAAACAGTAGATGCTGGCATAGATGAAAACAGAAAGAAATGTTTATACACTGCTGGTGATACCATAAAATAGTACAAACTATGGAGAACAGTATGTAGATTTCACAAAGAACTAAAGTCAGTGTACCATTTGATTCAACAATCCCACTGCTGGGTATTTATCCAAAGGGGAAAAAAAATCCTTTTATTAAAAAGACACCTGCATGCAAATGTTTATTATAGCACAATTTACAATTTCAAGGATGTGGAAGCAACCCACGTGCCCATGAAGAAAGATGAATTAATGCCTTTTACAAAAGTTTGTATGTAAGTGGAGACCATTACCCTAAGTGAAGTATCTAAAGAATAGAAAAAGACACACCACACCTACTTGATATTAAATTGGAACTAACTGGTGAGCACACATGTACATAGAGGGAAGTAAAACTCAGTGATAATCTAGTGACGGGAAGGGAAAAGAAAGGGATGGCTGAAACCTACCTAACCAGTACAATAAACACTATCTCGGTGATGGCCACACTTGCAACCCTGACTCAAGCATAACAAAAGGGATCCATGTAACCAAAAACATTTGTATTCCCACAACATTTTGAGGGGATACAAAAAACAAAAGCTAGCTAGAATAAATAATAATAGTTCCACTCGGTAGTAGGCCAACTACCCAAATGATTTTATTAAGTTAAAGATTCTAATAACTTAGAGTTAATGGTTTATATTACTACAGTAAATAATAAGGTTATTTAATGGCAAAAAGAATCACAAATAAGTTTTCTATTGACCAAAGACTATAACCTAATACTACGTACAAATAGAATGAATTAAAGATGTGAATATGTGAAAACAGTGATGGCCGAGGGAACTTCCAGCCACAGAAGGATTGACCCTAGTGCATCGTTCTTCAGCACATATATGAATCTACTGCTTCCAAATAAGGAAGAAGAGCCATCTCTGTGGCCCAGCTAGGACACAGTGCAACCAATTAAGTTCACCAAAGCTTTGATGATGGGTAAAGTGTTGCACTGTGTTTTAAACTATTACAGTAAACACTCCATGATTTAAAGCATTGCCTAATATCCAATGTGCTCCAGTGTGATGGATCAACATTCACATTTTCAAGGCAATCTAAAAAGACCCACTTAAAATAAAAATGGAGCACTCACAATTTACCTTGGAATTTTTTCTTCTTTTGCTTCTCAACTGACTTTCCAGTCTCATTGTGAATATGAACCTGTTAATGCCGATTGATGATTCAGAACTCTGGCCTCGTGCAGTACTTCTCTGCAGTTCTCACTGCCATTCATTAAGTCACACTTAGAAGAGCAAGATTCTCCAGTGTAGGTCAGAATTTAAGTAGATCTGTTTACGTAGATAGTCAGAGGAAATGCTTTAAGAACTTTTTAAATTTTATCCTAACATGTGGCTGAAGATGAAGCGTTACTGGGAAACAAGTGCCATGGAATGTTTATCCTAATGCTCAGCATTTATATCAAGAGACAAGATTGCAAATGAAAGCCATTTGACAGAAAAATCATGTTAGCTAATGTTAGGAGGGCTTTGACTTTGCCCAACATTGAACAAAACACTTTTGAGTGTTTTTTTCAGAAAACAAGAAAAATATTTCAGGTAAAGCTAAGCCTATTTTCCAACATAAAAGACCATAAGTTATGAAGGCCTCTCTTGTCTTAATATTGTAAACATCAGTTACTTCTGAAAAAATACGATGTTTTTATTTAAATCACAACACAGAGCATTTTTATATAGGGCATAAAGTCACTGTGTAAAATGAATTATAAGGTGGTGACAAATAAAAGGTAAATTAGTATGTCAATAAAAGAAAAAGATATATATGAGCTTGTACCTAAGGATGTTTCAAAATTAAGCAACATGTCTCCCACTTAATACATATACCAGCTTAACATTCATTTTACTCTCATGTTAATGGAGAAAGGAAATAGTACAAGAGGAAGAGAAAGGGACAGGAAAAGGAATACAATATTCCTTAATTTCTGAAGTAAAAATGGTAACTGAAAATTTATCTGTTTTCTTGACTTTCTGTGTAACAAGAATGCATGTTTGTAAAAAACATATATTATTTACAGATATGATTTGTCAAACAGTAATTTACATAGTTTGATTTAAAAATTTTAACTATTTTAATGAAAATTTATTTCCTATTAAATCTAAACAATTGCAAAAGATTTTGGTTATAGCTTGGGTCTGACAAGTTTACTTTACTAAAATTGTTACATATTCTCCAAAATTCCTTTAATTATAAATTTTTATTTATAATTTTTTATATAGTATCTTAAGAAAAAACTGTAAGAACACATATATACCATAAGTAGAGCTTATGTGAAGAATCAAAACTTGTTATTATGAGTTAATTTTTAGTAGCCTTTACTAAATGTTGTTTTCAAATAAAAACTACCTTTAGTATAGCCTGGAAATACTTTGATGACCAATGTACATGCACACACACTATTAGGAAATACTTTATTCAGAAATGATTGGTTGAGCGTGCCTCACAAATCTTTGTCCTTTCCAGTTGTCCAAGTGACTCTTCTGAATGGCATAAGCACAACAGCTTACATTTCATCATGACTGAGAATTACGTTTGCCTACAACCTGGCCATTAAGCAGACCTAAAATAGTGTTTATTGTACTTTTCTAACTTCTAATTACACACTGCTATATCCTTCCTCCTTTCCAACTCTAGTAGTCACTGCAGCATTTAATTTTTTTTTTTTGAAACAGTGTCATTTTGTCACCCTTGGTAGAGTGGTGTGGAATCATTGCTCACAGCAACCTCAAACTCTGAGCTCAAGTGATCCTCTTGCCTCAACCTCCTGAATAGCTGGGATTTCAGGTGCCAGCCACAACACCTGGCTATTTTTAGAGATGGGGTTTTGCTCTTGTTTAGGCTGGTCTTGAACTCATGAACTCAAGAGATCTGCCAGCCTGGGCCTCCCAGAACACTAGGATTACAGTATTTAATTTTAAGAACAACGAGCAACCACATGTTTTGACTAATAAAGGTATCCAAACATCTAAAACAATGTTTCCTCCATAGTTTTTGTGCGTATGAATTCTGTGTCCTTAAACATAGTGTTTGGTTCCTGACATGGAGGAATCTGGAGATCAGAGATTTCTTTGAGCAACTACCAACACTGTCGAGATGCTTTTCATATGTTTACAGTGTTCCCAATATAAGCACCTCATAATATCATTGATGTGAAGAATAACCTTGAAAAGTATGTTTCAATAATATGTTTTTTTATCATGTTCACATTATTCTACTTCAAATCTCATTTTAAGTTATTATCAGAGTACAAAAATAATATACAAGAATATTTCTTTCTTGGAGTATGAAACGTATAAAAATACCCAGTTGCAAGGTTTTTGGTTTTTTGGCTTTTTTTCCTTTTAAGGAAAGTAACACAGGACAAAACAAAGGTCCCATATGCTTCCCTCAAATTCTTTAGTTCTGATATATCAGGGAGAAGGAACATGTAGGAGCTGGTTTGTCTTAGTATTCGTTCTTTAATTTGGTAACCTGTCCTTTAACAGAGAGCTTGTGTTCCCAGCCCAGGACCATTTATATGACTATACCAGTCAAGAGAATGGAGCAAGTGGGGCTGGAGTCATCCACAGGAGCATCAATCAATTGAACACATGTCATATTGATAATAAATACGGAAAACTGGGAATCCTGAGTCCACAAACCTAGGGGGTGTCCTGTATTTCATTTGGACATTGTGGTTGTACCGTTCTTGTCATCTGAATTTCTTGTCAAGCTAGGCACACATGATCTTAGTTTCAGTAATTTGTGTGAAGCTCTCAACAGGCAGATTGTCTCAGTTTATATAATAGATGCATTCTCAAAGGTACATGCATGTCCCTCAGAGAATCTGCAAACTTTGCTGTAGTAACAACTCAACAGGATGCACATACTCCACTATTTATGGCAGAAAGTGTAAGAAAGAGGTTATACAAGCAACACCTGATACACATAGTTTTCTTTTTCCCCTTCATGCCCTGCCCAGATACAATCCTTGTCTTTAATACTTTCTTGAATAACAAATAGGACTTGTTGAGTAAAAGTCCAGAGTGTCTTTCACTTTGGGGAGCTTCAGTAGTTTTAGAAGATATGAATCTACATTTGCTGTGAAGAAAATTACTTTGTTAAATATTTGCAAAACTCTTAATAGAGCTAGTTGGTGCTGGGTACTGAGAATAGCAAAATAAATAAAATTTGGTTCTTGAAACCAAATAACTCAGGCTGGCAGGTGAAAGAGAAATTCTTGTATCTCCAGCTTCTATGGCAATGGCCGCCTCATATATCATCTGATTATATACTTTAAAAGTCAATACACAGTATGACAAGATTAAGGTACAAATGCATATGGGGCAAAGGCATAGAGATTTGAAAAAGCAACCCCATTTCACTGACGAAGTAACTGACGCTTATGGTATTAAATAACCTGCAAATTGTATATAGCTATTAAGTGCCAGCGTTAGTGTATAATATCTGTCACTAACAAAAAACAAAACAAAACAAAGAAAATAACTTGCTCCTTTTACAAGTTTATTATAGTGCATGGTCTTGTCAAGGGGGATATGGGTCTATATGCAAGACTTAGTCAAGCTGGCCTGCCTGAATCAACGTCCCTGGGTTCCCTAGCTCCCTGTGGCTGCTAGCTTGAGAGATTTATTTTTTCATTTATTGAGCAGGCCTGACTCAGGTCTGTGCCTCCATGTCTTCTTATACATGTACCATGTGGGGCATGGTGTTTACAGGACACCTTTCCACAATGGTAAATGCTATAGCTTGATTTTTTTTTTTTTTTTCCACTTTAAAATTCATGTGTTGGAAACTTAATCACTAACTAAAGCAACAGTGTTGGGAGGTGGGCCCTTTGGGTAGATGTTTAGACCAATAGGGTGCCACCCATATGAATAGACCAACAATGCCATAAAAAGGGCACATGGGATTAGATTGACTCTCTTTGCTCTTCTGCCATGTGATGACTCATGTTTGCCCTCTCCTGGACTTTCCCCATGTGATAACACAGAAAAAAAATCTCTCATCAGTTGCTGACAACATGATTTTGGACTTCCCAGCTCCCAGAACTGTAAGATAATACATTTCTGTTCTTTATAAATTGCCTGGTCTCATATATTTTGTTATAGCAGCACAAATGGAGTAAGATCTTGAGACAGGATTCTTCCTCCCATTCTCACAACTTGAACCTGGATAAGTTTCTTGGAAAGGGAGAAGACAAGAAAGAAGTAAAGTAAGAATCTCAAGAAGGCTCACTGGCTCACTGATCATGTGCTTCTGACTGAAGTTTTCTGGTTGATACACAATTTCTAGAACAGTATGTCGTTATTTAGGTGGATGGTTCGTTAGCCTCCCTCATTATAAAATTCACCCACATCCTGTGAATTGTGAGTTTGAAAAATTTATAAATGAATATAAACACCACAGCAACAAAGTGATAATGTCTCTACAATTTTTGTTTTGAGATAATTTTACATTTACACAAAAGTTACATACCCAGTACCGAGTGCCTATACATCCTTCCTCTAGCTTCCTCTAATGTTGACATATATGTCACTGTGGTATATTTGCCAACATTAAGTTGCTTGTGTTCAGGACTTAAAACACTTTACTTAGAGGCATAAAAATGAATGATGATCAAGAATAAATTCTGTATTCTTGTTCGGAAAAGTTAATATTATAATGATGAAATTTCTTTCAGAATTAATACATAAATTTAATACAGTCTCTGTGAAAAGCCTGTGGAATTCCCTGTACAAGTAGACACAATGATTTTAAATTTTACTTTAAAAGAGTAGATCAATAAAAATATTATCCTAGTAGATATTATTTTGTTTATTAAAATGACTTGTGTTAATGTATAATAATAATAATAATGGAGAGAAAAAAACAACTCAAGAGAGAAACATCAGAAACAGATTTAGGTAAATAGAAAAATACAAATATTGCTGTTAAAATCTATAAAAAATAATTATTTTACAAGCACTTTTGATAAAAAAAATTCCTAAAAAATTGAAATTATTATAATAAGAGTTATAAAAATATGCATACATTTATACAATTTTGTAGTGAGAAAAGATGTCAAAAAGTTAAAAGGAAAAAATTATACACTTAAATATCACTTTGCACAAATTTTTAATATATTTTCATATGGAAAAATAAATTTTAAACATACTAAACTTCAAAATAGAAAAATTACAAATTCAAAAGTAGATTTGAAAATACAACCATAGAGAAATTAATCTCCTAAATTTAAAATTAAAAAAAGGAATATAATAGAAATTAACATAAATAAGAACTATGAAGCAGAAGATATAAAATAGCCAATAAACATGTTAACAAAATATACTGATTCAGAAAGAGAGGCAATTTTCAGGCAGATACCATGTATTATTCAGCAATGTGGGGAGTATTTAACTTAAAATGACTTTAATCATGGCTATAGGGAACACAAAATATATATATATATATTTTCCAGGAAATAGTGAGATATTAGGATGTAGTTGTAACTACAAATATATTTATTGTTGGATTTCTTAATAAATAAATTGAGCAATCTGAAGGCCCTTTAGTAAAGAGTGATGGAGAAAATTTTGTTTCATATATATGTTGAAATACTACAGATTAATAAAATGACATTAAGATATATTTATTAATTTTTGAAATTTTCCTTTTATTAAGGAAGTATACTATAAAATATAACGGTATAAAATATTAACATGGAAAATGCCTGGAAATATATAAATCTCATGTAATTTTAGCAATAATGACTCATTTCCTTGATCTTGATTATTTATATTATTTTTTGCCTACTACCTTTAACACTTAAAGATAAAATGAATCATAAAATTATCTCTATGTTAATCGAGTAAGTTGATAGGCAAATAAATGCTGCACATGATTTCTTTGTGCTAAAAATAGCCACCAGTAGCTACTGAACATTCATTTTCAAAGCAGCAGTATGAAAGAGTTCTCAAAATTTACAGGAAAGGAAAACATGTCCCAACATTAATATCTCTGAGTTAAGTTAGAAAGTCAGATAATGCCCTAAGGTCTCATGGAGATTTTAATGGAGCATATGTTTGATTTAATAGAAATGTTATAGCCAAAACATTTGCATCAATGAATCACAAATGAATTATAGATAAGTGAAGCAAGAGCCTTAATGTACCAATTTAGAGCCACAAAATCTGTATAATTGTTAAATGTTTCATTAATTTACCAAATGCTTCCTACTTCATGTCTTTTTTAATTTGCAAATTAGAGATAGTACAATGTACCTTCAGACTGTGCACCACATACAAAGTTGAGCTAATACGTGGAGATATTTTGAAGAAAATGTGTGTGTCTATAAAAGCAGATTTAACAAGAGAAAGGTTTATTTCCACAGATAATTTTTGGAATATTGAATGTATCTGTTCTGGAAAACATTAATACTAGTACACATAATGTAACACTAGATAATTAAAAGCGTTTAAACATGGTATTTCATTTGAAATTCACACTAAATTAGTGAATAAGTAAATAAGTAAGCTTGTTGTATAACTATTTGCGGAAAATTGAAGCCTAAAAACATAAAGATGTGAGATAGAATTCTCAGCTGGCCAGACTAGAGTGTTCAGTTACTGATCTCTGTCCTGAAAGAATTCTAGACATATCTTCAAGAAAAGATAGCCAGGCATGTGAAGAGATCTTAATATTTCATATGAACTTCAGCTGAGAGAACTGAAGAAATCTAGCATGGAGAAGTGATGATGTGGGATATAGATGAAAGCTGGGTTCAAATGTCTTCATGCTGGCTTGGATAACAGAGAATCTCAGATATATTTTTTGCTGTGTTTTGCATCAAAAGAAAACTTAAATTTACAGCGCTGTTCTTCCACGTTGTAACTGAAAACTGAAGAGTCCCAGGTTCTTCATCTTTAAAATGATTTCAGAAAGAAATAAAGTTTTCTCTTTTAGATTAGGAAATGATCAGAAAAATATGCAGCCAATTTTTTCAAACTTAAACTCACCAACCACATTGTGAAGATAATATTTTAAAAAATAATTGCAGTCATTGAGACAATGCCTGTCAGGTACTAACTAGATACTCCAAAGGCCACCATACCTCTGATTGTTGAGTTAGATTTTAGTAAATTGGTTATGGTTTCAAAGCCTGTTTTTCAGGTTAAGAGTTTCTAGGTGGCTGATTATCTTTTGCGTGCCTGAATAGGAGAATTATCTGTGTAATTTAGAACTTCTTCTTCATCTTCAACTACTCCATGCTGCTCCCCTCAACACTGTTTTGACAAACATCTTTTCTCCCTTCTTGGATTATTCCTGGATTTGATCATTCTTATGTTACTCATCAGATGTAAGCATTCTCAATGGTTAAGACTGAGATATAATTTGGAAATGGGGTTTTAAACTTTGGAATTTCTAAGAACTGCTGAGGATTCTCCAGTAGCCCTGTTTGTGACTCTAAGTTTACTAGCAACTCTAGTGTCACAGAATTTAATTCTATGCAATCACTAGGACTCCAGCTTCACGAGGGTAAACTTGAAATCTTTCAAATCACTGTAAGATCACTCACTTTTGATTACAGTCACAGCCTATAGAATGAAACAAACTGGCTTCTAAACCTGCTTGCAACACTTATTTGAACAAATTATTTTACTTCTCAGTCTCCATTTCAATCACTGGTAAACTAAGGATTTTAATAGAACCTATCTTGATATCAATGTACTTGTGGATATTACATGAATAAATATATCTAAATGGTCAGAATTATCCTCAAACATAAATGTTAAATAAATATTAGCTATTAATACTTGCTAAACTGGCTACAATGGTATACTGTGGACCTGAGCATATAGTTTTAGCATCTTTTCCAGGATTCTCTCTGTCAAGTTTTGCTGTCCTCCCAGTTTGATTCTGGATGGAAGTAAACTGTAGAAATCCTAAGAGTAGCATTCTAAAGCTCTGTTTGTTCAGGTTTGTTTAGTTTTTTATTCATCTTAGATCTGCAGCACTGTGCAAAGGAGAGACCATAGTTTAATGCTTAAACCATTATACATGAACAATATTAGGGAAAGAAAGAGAAGAGACTAAGGGAAGGAATAAGGAATAGAAAAGGCAGACACTTGATTCATAACCAAGATGCAGTATTCACATCTTATAGTACTTTAGTTGAAAAGGATGGACTCTAACAGGTCTGTGGAGCAGGTTTCTTGGGTAAAAGGTTTGGAATGAAAAGACTCACATAGTTTATAATTGCCAGGGGTTGTGTAAGGGGTTGTGTAAGCCACACTGGATATATGACATATTTTTTCTTAGTTCTAGCATATTATTTGTTCTAATATCAGAAAAATATGACAAATAATTATGAAAGACACACGAAGAGAGTAAAACAAATGAGAAATTCTTTGAAGTATTTTTGCTTTAAGAGTAGATACAGGTGTGGTGGCTCACGCCTGCAATCCTAGCACTCTGGGAGGCTGAGGCAGGTGGATTGCCTGAGCTCATGGGTTCAAGACCAGCCTGAGCAAGAGCCAGACCTTGTCTCTAAAAACACCCAAGTTTTTAGAGTGGCGCCTATAGTCCCAGCTACTTGGGAGGCTGAGACAAGAGAATAGCTTGAGCCCAAGTTTGAGGTTGATGTGATCTGTGACACCACGGCACTCTACTGGGGGCAACAAAGTGAGATTCTGTCTCAAAAAAAAATATAGTAGACACAGGCATTCTTAAATTTACATATGCCTTCAATGTTTGGAATTCAAAGTGTTTTTTCCTAGAAAGACTGTTTTAAATTATGATCATGTTCTACAACTGCCACCAAATATCTATTACACAAATACAATGGTAGAGTACTGTAAAATGTATGATTTTCCATCAGTATGTAAAAGGCTTTTGACAAAATTCACTTCAATTCTCGATTAAAGAAAAAGAAAAACACACTAAGTCATGAATAGAAGAAAATTACTTTAAGTGATAAAGGTTATCTAACCAAAATCAACAGAGAATAAGCACTAAGATAAAATGCAGCATCCTCACTTAAAATCAAGACTCGTTGAAGATGCCTGATGTCAGTATTCTGGAAGTGTTAGCATTGCCATCAGAATAAAAAGAAATTATAACTATATTCATTAAATAAATAGAAACAATTTTTATTTGTATATAATATTATGAATTATCAGAAATATCCTAGAGAATAAATTGAAAATTTTTCAAAAATAATGTTTGAAAAGTAAATGAATTAAAAATAATCATACACAATATCCACTTCCCTATACGATAGAAATAATCACTTCGAAATTATAATAGAAATACATGAATTACACTGGCAATTGTGGCAAAAATATAAAATATAAAATTATTGACACTAAATACATCTCAAGAATCTATATAAAAATCCATGGAATTTTATTAATAAAATATATTTATCTAGGTAAAGCTTTCTCCTTTATGAATATAATTTTTCTCTGTTAATTTATGTAAGTTTATGTAATTCTAATCACAATTCTAAACAGATATTTAAGAATTAGAATGAAAATGGAGCAAGTAAATCCAAATTATATTTGGAATAATTTACAATAAATAATAGTTTAGGAGTTTCTTTGAATAGATGATGAAAGAAGACATTCAATCAGATGGATTGTAAACTGGAGAAGGACAATTTCTAAGAAATGATGCTGAGACAAGAGGACTGCAATATGGAAAAAATGCACCTCAACCTGCACATCACACTTTACACAAGCTTTAACTCAAAACAGATAAAAATATAAATACTATATAAATATTTTTAGAAAACTGAGAGAAATCTAGGTAATCTTAAAGCAGGCAAAGCGTTCTTGGAACATAATCCATAAGCCAAAAAAAAATTGATAAAATCCACTTTATTAAAAGCCTGTGCTCTGCAAAGGGCATTGTGAAGAGAATAAAAAGGCAAAATGCCAACTGGGAGAAAATATTTTCAAATCACAGACCAGAGAAAGAATTTATATCTTAAATATAAAAAAATACTCTCAAAATGTAATAATAAGGTAACCAAATTTGTAGAAAATGGCTGGAAGATTTGAATGGAATAAAGTCTTCACGAAAGGACTTATGTGGATGGCAGAGGTGCATGGGAAAAGGGGCTCAGTACTTTGATTCGGCAAGGAAATGCAAATTCATCTACAAAGGGCAGATGAGGAAATTAGTTGGAATGTTGGAATTGTTCTATATCTTATCTGGGGTGGTGGCTACTAGAGCCCAAGCATTTCTAAATCTTATAGAACTATAGATTAAAAAAACCCCTAAATTTATTTTATTTAAGTTTAGTTTGAATTGTAATAAATGAATTACAAAAAACTCCACCCAAAATATTGTGGCAAAGAAGTGAACAACTCATTAAAGAAGACAGCCTCTAGAAACAGATCAAAATACCCACAGAAATTGAATACACAATAAAGAGGAATTTTCAAATTAGTAGGAAAATATCATTGGATGACTAAATGAATAATATTTAATGTGACTGGATAACAATGTGGGGGGAAATATGGTATACCTAACATAAAAATAAATTTCATCCAATTCATCCTACATAAAAATATTTCTAGAAGAATTTTTTTTTCATTTTCATTTTATTTCTGGTTAATGTGAGGGTACAAACAACTAGGTCACAATATTTGCATTTGTTAGGTAAAGTCCTTCTTGTAGTTGTGTCCTGCACCTTAAAGATGTGCCATATACCCTTACATTATCCCCTTTAATTGGGAGCACATCAATTCCCTCTCCTCCTTCCCTTATTCCCCTTCCCCCTAACTTGAATTGAATTGAGTTTTTATCTATTGTGGTCATGTATTAGATTGTTTACTGGCTTCATATTAGCATTTAGTACATTGGAAATTTCGTTTTCCATTCTTGTGACACTTTACTAAAGAGAATGTATTTCAATTCTATCCAGGTTAATACATAGGACATGAAGTCACTCTTTTTTATGGCTGAATAGTATTCCATGGTACACATATATCACAGTTTGATAATCCATTATTGGTTGGGGGGCATTTAGGTTGTTTACACATCATGGCAATTGTAAATTGAGCTGCAATAAACAATGTAATACAAATGTCTTTATGATAGATTGATATATATTCTTCTGGGTTAATGACTAGTGATGGGATTACAGGATCAAATGGGAGGTCTAATTGGAGTTCTTTGAAGAGTATCCATGCTTCTTTCCAAATAGGCTGTATTAGTTTGCAGTCTCTCCACATCCTAGCCAGCATCTACAACTTTGGGACTTTGTAATGTGGGCTATTCTCATTGGGTTTCAGTAATATCTCAGGGTATTTTAATTTTCATTTCTCTGATGTTTAGGACCTCTGAGGATTTTTTTCATGTTTTTTAGCCATTCATCTGTCTTCCTCAGAGAAGATTCTGTTTATGTCTCTTGCCAATGATATATGGTTTTGTTTTCTCTTTTTTGTTGATTAATTTGAGTTCCCTATAGATCCTAGTTATCAAGCCTTTGTCAGATTCCTACCATGCAAATATCTTTTTCTATTCTGAAGGTTATTTGCTTTGATTGTTGTGTCCTTAGCTGTGCAGAAGCTTTACAGTTTAATTAAGTCCCATTTGTTTATTTTTGTTGTTGCAATTGCCACTGAAGTCTTCATAAAATCTTTCCCAAGGCTGACATCCTCAGTAGTTTTTCCCACCCTTTCTTCAAGGACTTTTATTGTTTCATATCTTAAACTTCTATCTTTTATCCCTCTTGAGTCAATTTTTTTAAGTGGTGAAATGTTTCAGTTTCAGTCCTTTATATGTGGTTATTAGTTCTCCCAGCATAATTTATTGAATAGGGATTTGTTTCCTCAAACACTGTTACACTTTTGCTTGGTTTACCGAAGTTCAGATGACTATACGAGACTAGTTTCATTTCAGGATTTTCTGTTCCATTCCATATGTGTATATCTGTGTTTTGATGTATACCATGCTGTTTTGATCATTGAGGACTTGTAATATAACCTAAAGTCTGTTAGAGTGATGCCTCCAGCCTTGTTTTTAATACTTGGCTTATATGAGTTTTAGTCCAGTTCCATACAAAATGAAAAACAATTTTTTTCCAGTTCTTCAAAGTATGATGATTATATTTGAATGGGGATTTCACTGAATATGTAGATTGCTTTGGATAGTATACACATTTTAACAATCTTGATTCTTCACAGCCAAGAGCATGGTATACCCTTCAATTTGTTAAAGTCTTCAACTATTACTTTTCATAGAGTTTCATAATTCTCTTTCTAAAGTTCCTCCTCCTTTTCTGTTAGGTATATTCCTAGGTATTTTCATTGACTTTAAAGCTACTGGGAAGGGAATTGTCTCAGTGACTATCTTCTCTACTTAGCTGTTTTTGGCATATACAAAGGCTACTGATTTGTGGACATTGATTTTATACCCTGAGACATCTCTATATCTCCTGATCTCTACCAGGAGTCTTGTGGTTGAGCCTCTGGGGTGCTCTAAGTATAAGATCATATCACTGGCAAAGAGTGAGAGTTTGACTTTCTCTACCCCATTGGTATGTCCTTTATATCCTTCTCTTTCTTGAGTGCATTTGCTAGAATTTCCAGAACTATGCTGAATAGTAGTGGCAATAGAAGACATCCTTGTTTGATTCCAGTTCTAAGTGGAAAATCTTTCAGTTTTCCCCGTTCAGTATATTAGCTGTGGATTTGTCATAGATGGCTTTAATCAGTTTATGAAATGTGCCACCTATGTCAATATTCTTTAGTGTTCTTGTTAGACAAAAATGTTGAATTCTATCAAATGATTTTTTCACATCTATTGAGACGGTCCTATGGTCTTGTTTTTTCTTCTATTGATATGGTGAATTACCTTAATGGATTTGTCTATGTTAAACCAGCTGTGTATCCCTGAAGTAAAGCCTACTTGATTGTGATGTATAATTTCTTTAATGGTTAACTGTGACCTATTGCTAAGATTTTATTAATTTTTTTGTATCAATATTCATTAGTGAAATTGGTCTGTAGTTCTCTTTTTTAGTTGGGTTCTTTCATTGTTTGGTATCAGGGTGATGTTTGCTTCATAGACAATGTTGGGGAAGGTTCCATTCTTCTAAATGTTTTGGAATAGTTTCTTCAGTTTAGGTACAAGCTCTTATTTGAAGGTGTGATATAATTCTGGTGTGAAGGCATTTTGCCCAGAGCATTTTTTTTTTTGTGTGTGTTGTTATTGTTGGAAGCTTTTCTATTGTTTCCTCAATCTCAGTGCTAGATATTTGTCTGTTTAAGAGAATTATTTATTCCTGGTTAAGTCTAGGGAGTGGTGTGATTCCAGTTATTGTTCCATTTCCTCCACATTGTTAAATTTCTAAGTATAGAGTTTCTTGTAGTAGTCAGAGATAATCTGTTGTATCTCTGTGGTATCTGTTGTTTTTTCTTCTTTTTTTTCTGATTGAGGTTATTAGAGATTTTACTTTTCTGTTTCCATTTAATTTGGTCTAAAGTTTATAGAGTTCATTTATATTTATGAAGAACCAACTTTTTCTTCCATTAATTTCCAGAATGATTCTTTTGTTTTAAAAATCAATTACTTTTTATTTAACTTTGAGTATTTCTTTTCTTTTGCTATTTGTAGGATTGAAATGCTGTTCTTTGTTCTTTTCCTTAAGATAATTTATTAGGTTGTTGATTTGATTTCTTTCTGTTTTTCAGATGTAGGCATCTAATGTTCTAAATTTTCCTTGAGGACTGCTTTGAAGTTTCCCACAGATTTTGTTACTTGTAACTTCATTGTTGTTATTTTCAAGGTATTTAATAATTTACTTATTTATCTCTTCCTTGACCCAACTGTTGTTCAGCATAAGGTAATTTAATTTCCATGCCTTTGTGTGAGGATGAAAATTTTTTTTGGAGTTGAATCCCACCATTATACACAAGGTATAATTTCAATTCTTTTTATTTGTTGAGGTTTGATTTGTGTACTAGTATACAATCTATTTGGATTATGTGTCATGGGCTGACAAGAAGAATGTATATTCCTTAGCTTTGAGGTCATATATTCTGCATATGTCTATTAAAACCATTGGTTCTAGGGTCATATTCATATCACTTGGATCTTTATTTAGTTTCTGTTTATAGGATCTATTCATTTCTGCCAGAGGGGAATTAAAGTCTCCAACTATTATGGTGTTATAGCGTGTCATATTGCTCAGACCAATTAAGATCTGTTTCATAAATCTGGGACCATTTGAGGGCATACACATTTAGAATTAAAATGCCCTCTTTTTACATTATTCCCTTAACAAGAATGAAGTGACCATCTTTGTCTTTCTTAACTTTAGTTGCTTTAAATCCAAATGTATTTGAAAATTGGATTGTGATTTCTTCTTTCCTCTGATTTCCATTTGCCTGAAATATTGTTTTCCAACCCTTCACCCTGAGTTTGTTTTGTTCTTTGAGGTTAAGTATGTTTCCTGGAGATAGCATGTAGAGGACTTATGGTTTTTTATTGAATCAGTCAGCCTGTGCCTCTTCAGTGGAGGATTCAAGTCATTTACATGTATTGAGAGAATTGATAAGTGTGGTGGAGTTCTATTCATCTTATTTTATGAAAGTCCTTTTCTTAGTTTTATCCATTGCATTATTGTGGATGTTAGGTTTCGTCCTTTAGTTTCTGGTTGTTTACTTTGTTGGTGGTACATTGTGATAGTCAGTCTGAATAAGTAGAAACTTTTTCTATAGAGCTGGTCTTCTTTAGCAAATTTCCTCAATGTTTTCATATCAGTAAAAGATTTGATCTATTCATTGAATTTGAAACTTAGTTTAGCGGGATACAGAATTATGGGCTGAAAATTTTTTTGTTTAAGTAGGTTAAAGGTAGATGACCATTCCCTTCTGGCTTGAAAAGTGTCAGCTGAAAAATCTAATGTCACCCTGATGAATCTATCACTGTAAGTCAATTGACACTCTTGCTGCTTGCACAATTTTCTCTTTCATTTAGACTTTAGACATTTTCATTATAATTTGTCTTGGAGAAGCTATGTTTGTGTTAAGATGACCCAGTGTTTGATATCACTCTTAAAGAAGTGATCAGAATCTTTGGTGATCTTTGGGAAATTTATGATAGCCTCCAGTAGGGCTTTCATTCTTTTGAGACATTCTTCTTCTCCTTCAGGGATCCCTATAAATTGTATGTTTGACTGCTTTGTGATTTCCCATAATTCTCAAAGTGACTGTTCTGCTTTCTCTCTCTTCTACCTCTTTAACTACCTGGGTTATCTAAAGAGCTTTCTCCTCTATCTGAAATTCTTTGTTCTTTATGGTCCAATCTATTATTAATACTTTATCCTGCATCTTTATGTTCTCTGGTTGACTCCTTCAATTCCCTAAGCTCTGCTATATCCCACTTTATATCCTTTATATCTTTCAATCATTTTTTATTTACATTTTAAATTTGCTTTTGATTATTTTCTCCTTTCTTGCCAATTCCCTTTATCATTTTAACCATCCATATTTGAAATTTCTTTTCATTATTTCCATTAATTCTTCATAGATGGAATCTTCTGTAGTAGCTATCTCATGATCTCTTGGGGAGATTGCTCTGTTCTAGTCCTTCATGTTGCCAGATTTTTTTTTATTGGTTCCTCCTCATGTGTATTTTCTTCTTGTTTAAGTCCTTACTCTGTTTTTCCTCTCATTACCTTCTTCACTTCAAATTACCTTGCCTCTGAGGTGTTACAGTGGCCTTTTGGAATGATGAAAAGGGTAAATACCTCAAGGAGAAAAGGGAAAGAAAAAGACACAGATAAAAAGAAAAGAAAAATTCAGGGGCTAAAAGGAAGAAAATAATGAGAAGGAGGGAGAATAAGGACAGAAAGAATGAAAGAGAGAGATAGGAAAAAATAATGATATTTGGGAGGGTACTTTGAACCATACCCACAGCTCCAGCACTTTGGAGGACCAGGCTGAATTGATTCCTTAAGGTGAGGAGCTCTTGGGAAAAAAGCAAGACACCACTTCCACCAAATATAGAAAAAAGTCAGCAGTATGTCACAGTGGTAACCTAATAATACCATCATTCAAAAGGTCTAAGCTAGGACAAAAGTGACCTGAGTTCATGGCCTCCTTTACCTAGACCAATGCCATGACCCCCAGCCAGACCAATGCTGTGACCGCCTATTCCTTAGAGAAAAGAAAAAGTGTATATTAAAAAACAAGAAAATTAAAATATAATTACATAAGATGAAAACAAGAGGGATGTCTTAGTTGTTGTATGATAATTTCAAGTTAAAAAAATGAGAAAAGTAGAAAAATCTCTACCAAAGGAGAGGAAAAGGAGAGAAATAAAAAAGAAAGAATGTATGAAAGATTGAAAAATTATAACCATAATGTAGCACATTTTATTATTAACAAAAATAAAAATGAAAAATGTAAAAGTACAACCAAATAAAACAAAACAAAGAAAAATAAAGAACAACACAAAGAGAAAAAAATACCAAGAGAAAATTGAGAAAAAGGGCAAAACACGAAAAAAGAAAAATGCGCACACACACACACACACACACACACACACACACACACATTGCAATATATTCTCTAGTCCTCAGGTGGTACTGGGCTGTTAGGAGATAGAGAACACTTTGGCTGGTTTTGTTGTTAAAATGGGGACAAGAAGCCACTCTCTTGTTGCAGAGGAGATCTGATCGTGTCTTCCTGAGTTATTTGCCCTCAATCAGGGCCTGGTTGCTTTGTCAGCATTCAGTTTCTGCAGGATTTGGATCCCAAAGCTCTCACCAGATTTCTTAGGAGACACATTAAACAGTGTCCCCTGACAACAAAGTGGCCTTCTTCAGGGTGCAGGGACCATTCAGCTCACCCCAAGGATGGTTGCCCCAGCTCAGTTACAGGTACCAGAGCTGGCCATGTTCTAGGACCCTGCATAGACTGTTTCCTATGTGCCCTTCTCACACTGGCAATGCTCTGCCTATAGCTAAGCCATTGGGAGTTCCACACCTCTTGGCATTTTTCCTGGCTGCCATGTGCTGTTCAAGTTCATTTGCTCGCTCAATCCCCTACAAGTCAGCTCCAACAAGAACTTCAGTTCAAAATAGAAAAACTCCAGCACAGCCCCTTCTTGTCCCTTGTCCTCTGCAAGAGTGGCTGGGAGGCTGGACTTTGTCCATACTTACATATTTGCCTTCTGTGTTGATCTTTCTCAGCAATCTTGTTGGCTCCTGGAATCTCCTGCTTCTTCACTGTGCCCCTGCGTTTATCTTTCTGGGTAGGTTCCCCAGCCAGAGGTGACTGCAGTATTCTCTCCCTTGTCTCACCATGAGTGGCTTGTAAGAAGATGCCTCTAGTCTTCCATCTTGCTCTACTTTCTTAAGAATATTTTTATATTGTTAGGGAATGGAAGTGTTTTTTAGTGTGTCACCAAAGGAAGAACTCATAAAACTAACATATTTGAATACATATTAATAAATAAATAAATAATGATTTAGGAATAAATATATCACCTGTAAATAGGACTGATATCTAGGAATGGGAATCTGTACCTTTTGCAATATACTACTTACTTATATATAGAGAAGATGCCAATCCCTGGCTTCAAAGCTTAAAAGAACAGGCTGATCCTTCTGTTAGGAGCTAATACAGTTGGTGACTTTAAGTTGAAGCCAGTGTCCATTTATCTTTTGAAAATCCTAGGACCATTATAAATGATTCTAAGTCTACTCCGCCTACCCTCTAGAAATGGAACAACAAAGACTGGATGACAGCATATCTGTTTACAGCATTCTTTATCAAATATTTAAAGGCCACTGTTGAGTCATATTGCTTGGAAGAAAAGATTTCTTTAAAAAAATACTGTTCTTTAACAATGAACCTAGTCATCCAAACATTTTGATTAGAGATGTACAAGGAGATTAATGTTGTTTTTATGCCTGCTAGAAGGAAATGCACTCTGTAGTTCATGGATTAGGAAATAATTTTGATTTTCAATGTTTATTATTTAAAATATATATTTTGTAAGGCTGAAGCTTACCTAAATAGTGACCTTACTGACGGATGTATGCAAAGGACTTCGAAAACTTAAGAAAAGGATTCATGGCTTTTGATGTCATTAAGAATCTTTGTTATTGATGGGAGGAGTTCAAAATATCAGCATTACCAGGAGTTTGCAAGAAGATCCCAATCCTCTTAGATGAATTGGAAGAGTTCAAGCCTTCAGTGTAGGATGTTATTAAAGATGTGGTAAAAATATTAAGATGTGAATAAATTGTGGCATCCTCATGAGAAAAAAAATGGATGAAGAGCTGCTTCATGCAAATAAACAAAGAAAGTGTTTTGTTTTGTTTTGAGACAGATTCTACTCCTGGGGATGCTGCAAACATTTTTAAAATGACAGTAAAAGATTTATAATATTTTATAAACTTAGTTGATGTAACAGGACAAGGTTTGAGAGCCTTGACTCTAGTTTTGAAAGTTCTACTGTTAATAAAATGCTTTCAGATAGCATCACATGGTACCAATAAATCTTTTGTACAAGGAACAATTGATCAATATGGCAACGTTTATACTTTTCTTCTTTTAAGAAATTATTACAGCCACCCAATCTTCAGTGAGCATCACCATGATCAGTCAGTAGCCATCAACATCAAAGCAAGAACTTCCACTAGCAAAGAGATTACTACTTCCTGAAGACTCAGGTGATTGTTAGCATTTATTAACAATGAACTATTTATTAATTGTTGGCGATTCATTGATGGTACAAGAAACCAGGTTACACTGATTGCATTTATTAGGTAAAGTTCCTCTTACAATTGTGTCTTGCCCCCAAAAGATATGGTACATAGCAAAACCCCACCACCCTTCCTCCTTCCCTCTCTCTGCTCTTCCTTTCCCCACCCCTCCCTCCTTCTTTCTCTCTCTGCTCTTCCCTTCAAACACCTCCACAATGACCTTAATTGTCATTAATTGTCCTCATATCAAAATTGAGTACATAGGATTCATGCTTCTCCATTCTTGTGATGCATTACTAAGAATAATGTGTTCCACTTCCATTCAGATTAATACAAAGGCTGTAACACCTCTATTTTTTAATGGCTAAATAGCATTCCATGATGTATATATACCACAGCTTGTTAATCCATTCCTGGGTTGGTAGGCATTTAACTTGTTTCCCCATTTTGGCAATTGTAAATTGAGCTACAATAAACAGTCTAGTTGCAAGTGCCCTTATGATAAAAAAGGCACTTTTTTCCTTTTGGGTAGATGCCCAGTAATGGGATTGCAGGATCAAATGGGAGGTCTAGCTTGAGTTCTTTGAGGGTTCTCCATACTTCCTTCCAAAAAAGTTGTATTAGTTTTTAGTCTCACCAGCAGGGTAAAAGTGTTCCCTTCTCTCCACATCCATGCCAGCATCTGCAGTTTTGAGATTTTGTGATGTGAGCCATTCTTTCTGGGGTTAGATGGTATCTCAGGGTGGTTTGATTTGCATTTCTCTAATAATTAGGGATGATGAGCATTTTTAATATGTTTTTTAGCCATTAATTTGTCTTCTTTAGAGAAGGTTCTATTCATGTCTTTTGCCCATTGATATATGGAATTGTTGGCTCTTTTAATGTAGATTAATCTGAAATCTCTACAGATTCTAGTTACCAAGAATTTGTCTGATTCAAAATATGCAAACATCCTTTCCCGTTGTATAGGTTGTCTATTTGCTTTGATTGCTGTCTCCTTAGCTATACAGAAGCTTTTCAGTTTAATTAAGTCTCTTTTGTTGTTGCAATTACTACAGCAGTCTTCTTCATGAAGTCTTTCCCCCAGGCCAATATCTTCCAGTGTTTTTCCTATACTTCCTTTGAGGATTTTTATTGTTTTCATGCCTTAAATTTAAGTCCTTTATCAATCTTGAATTAAGATGGCTTGTGAGTTTGTTGATGTGCTCTCTTTCTGTTTTTTTCAATTTCATTGATCTCTGATTTAATTTTGGATATTTCTTCTGCTGGGTTTAGGCTTAGATTGTTCTTTTTTTTTTCAATTTCATAAGATGGCTTGTGAGTTTGTTGATGTCCTTTCTTTCTGTTTTCCAAATGCAGGCATTTAAAGTGCTAAATTTTCCTCTCAAAACTGCTTTTGCATTATCCCACATACTTTGGTAGCTTGTATCATTGTTGGGAGATTTTGTATAGTTGATGCTATTTCAGAACTTGATATAGGCCTGTTCAACATTTCCACTTAATTGAATTCTTAAGATATCTTTTGGGTTACTTCTTGGAATTCTAATTTGATCTTATTTGCTATCCAGATTCTGAATTCGATTTCTGACATCTCAGGTATTTGTTTGTGCATGGGATCTTGTGCTGTGTATGCCCCAATAATCCTTGGGGGAGTTGATCTACTCTGATTATTCATATTGCCAGAGTTTTTCTGTTGATTTCTCCTCATGATTATTTTTCACCATTGCCTCTGGCTGTTCTCAAAGTTGCGGAGGTGTCTCTCCAAGATTAGACCCCAGCAAGATCACTTTATTGTTGCTGGTTCTTTGTAGGGAGTGACCCTGTGTAGCTCCTCTGGGGCTGCCCTAGCCAGGGAGTTCTGGTTGTTGGAGTAGCTCGGTAGTGTGACACACCCAGATCTAACAATAGGGCAGAGGGTGGTGCACACAGTTCTGGGAGTAACTGGCGCCCAGTGACTTTGGCACAGAGAACCCAAGTTTCCTTCTCTGGCCAGGAGAAGGGCTCCATGCAGAGGCAGGGAGGGCAGGCGCCGGTTGAGGGTTGCAGCGCAGCTCTTACGAAGGTCTGTATGGGTGCCAATCGCAGTCACGGTGCAGCTCTTTCAGAGGTCTGGGAGGGCACCCATCGTGGTAGCAGCGCAGCTCTTCTTAAAATCCGGCTGGCAGCAATCCTGGTTGTGCCACACCTCTTATCTGCAATTCTGAGCTCCCAGCACTTCCTTCCACTTTCACTCTGAGGTCTGGAGGCCTGTGCTCCAGGAGTCCAGATTCTTGGGTGATTTCTCAAGGGGTGTGGACAGGGTCTGGACTTCAGCTTTTCAGTGCTGATTCTGGATGGAGGTGGAACACATTATTCTTAGTGAAGCATCACAGGAATGGAGAAGTATGAATCTGCACGTGGATAAACACAATGGCCTTCCCCGTGTCCACACTATCTCGGGATGAAGAAATTCCCTGGGCAAGGTGTGGGGGAAGGGATAACACATCCTCCATGAACTGCCACGTTTTCAGCTACCCAGACATTCCTGCTACATATTTTCTATATTCTTCATGCTATTCATCTCTTATTTGATTCTGTTTTTTGATTTCCTTTTGTTTATTTTCTACTTTATCGGTAGTTTCTTTCATTGTTTCCATCATTTCCTTCATTGTTTTCATCATCTGTATTTTAAATTCCCTTTCTGTCATTTCTTTACATTTCTTTATAGGTGGAATCCTCTGCAGTAGCTACCTCGTGGTCCCTTGTGTGGGAGAGGGTTTGCTCTGGACTTGTTTTTTATGTTGCCAGGATTTTTCTGCTGATTCTTTCTCATGAGTGATTTCTTTTATCTGTTTCCTTGCCCTAATTTTCCTTTCTCTTCCTCTTGCCCTTTAAGTTACCATGCCTCTGGACTAGTGTTTTGATGAGTCCTTTTTGTACAGGAGCAGAAGGGTGAGAAGATTGAAGAGCAAAAAGGGAAAAAAGAAAGAAAAGAAAAAGAAAAGAAAAAGGAGAGGGAGTGAGTAAAAGGAAATATGGACAAAAAGAAGAGAGAAAGAAAGAGGGAGACTGGAGCAATATAGGTGTTCAGTAGAATACCTTGACGCAACCTTAAAAAAACCCCAACTACTGGGGGTGCTGACTTGGGTGGTTTCCTTGAGGTCAGCAGCTCTTTGCTTGCCTGTTTGGACACAGTACCCCACCTCCATGAAGTAGAGAAAAAAGACAAAAATGCTATAAATCAAACCAAAGCAGACAAACAGAAAACCTTACAGGAGAAAATTGGAGGGACAACCAAATAATAGGGGTAGAAACACTAGCAAAAATGAAGTTCTAATTGTTAAAAAAAGGCAACAATGGAAAATTATATTTAAACTAGAACAATAAAGAAAGAAAAAAAAAAAGAAAAATCTATAGGGAAAATGTTGAAATTTAAAACAAAAAACAAAAAACAAAAACAAAGTTGTATATCTATCTTGCTGAATATTATCTGGACAACAGGTGATCTCTGGGGTATGAGATGTTAATCACAATGCTGATATGGCTGTAGGAGATGGAGACTGGAGGCCTCTGCTGATTTCTCAAACCCCTTGAGGTGGAGAGCCTAAATCTCTCCTCGGCCTGCTTAAAAGGCCCTTTAAATTACTAACCTTGTCAAAGCAGAAACTTTCCCAGGAAAGCACTTGTCACTGGGATCATTCCTGAAGTAGCTATCCACTTACACAGTATGCCAAAACTGGTCTCACTCTATGCCCCTGAGGGCCAAGGCTATAAGGCATCTCAGTCCCCACCTTTAGGCTGCTCAGTCACTAGATTACTAGCTCTCACCTGACCCTTGCTCCGTGACTCTGAGGGTGGAGCTTGCTGGGGTAATTCTCCCACTATGGCTGTGTGGCTCACAGTCAAACACTATTAGCTCCTTCTGGCTCAGCAGCTCAGCCTTGGGCCCTAGACAATGCTTAATGTCCTCCATACTCTTGTCCAAGTTCTCCCAAGGTAGTTCAACTGAGTGCCACATCCAAAAAAACCAAAAACAGCTCATAGGTTAGGCCTTTTCTATTTGCAGTCTCACTGCTGCTGTACTTGTAGCTGTTGGTGAGATTAGACTGAACACACACAAACACTTGCCAGTTCTCCACTGCTTTTGTCCTCCTCATGGGGTCCAGAAGTCTCTTGCTGACTCCCTGTATCCACAAAGGGATGTTTCTGTGAAGATCCCACCAGCCAGAGATGCCTCTAGTCTTCTCTCCCCAGATTCACCATGCCCATTTGAAGGAAGCTGTTACTCGGCCACCATCTTGATCTTCTCCTTCAACAATGAAGTATTTTTAATTATGATAACACTTGTTCTTAGACATAGTGCTATTGTTCACTTTTATGCTATAGTATAGCATAGTATAGTAGTATATAGTATAGTAATCAATTGTATGCCTCTTCTGATGCATACCATGGAGATATTTTGTGTTTGGCTGCAGACCACCACAATAAAGTGAATGTCACAGTAGAGCAGATCACACAAATTTATTATTTCCAATATATATAATAGTTATATTTACACTTTACATAGTCAATTGAGTGCAATGGGACATAATTATATAAAAGTTTACTTTTTTCTGACTGAAAATACAATTTTTATTTGTATTTTGTATTTTTATTTGCTAAATATGAAAACCCTAAGTTAAGGGCAATAAAATATTTCTTATACTGAGACTATGGTGTTCTTAGGGCAATTCATTGTTTCTACAATATTTAGGGTTTAATTACAAAACTGTGGGCATTAAGGATTTCTATCTTCCAGGATTGCTATGAAGATTATATAAGGTTATGAATACAAAATAGTAATCATAGTATTTGGCCCAGAATATGATTTCAGAAATGAATTAGATATTAGTGTACCAAATACTAAATTTATTGAAACTGAAAATAAATACTTTGAATAAGGGATACTAGATTAGTATAAAGTAATGATTTCCAGAACAAAGGGAAATGATTGGGCTTTAAAAATGGCTGATCTGGAAAATAAAAGAAGCAAAGAAAACTTCCTTATTTTTTCCATGTGGAGTATATGGAAGTGCAGTCAATTTGTAGACTCTTCACAGAATTTGGAAGGGCTGAAGCAGAGAGATTTGACTTGTTTTTTCATAAAACCATAAAATAAGTTTGCAAAAGAAAGAAAGAGGCAGATAATAAAGCACACTGAGAGGTAGGCAGAGGAATTTGGATTTAATATGATACATAAGAGGAAAGTCCTTTTCAATTCTTAGTCAAGGAAGTAAAAAGATCAAATTAGCCCCTTACAAAATTAATCTGTCAAAGTATGCAAGATGGATTGGAAAGGAGAGAAACTCATCAGGGAGTGATCAGTTAGGAGACTCTTGTGGTGATCTAGCCATGGAGCAGTAAGGACCTAGATTAGTTGGTGGTGTGAGGGAGGCTAAGGCAGAGTGCAAATCTGAAAGCTGGGTGAAAGGGAGAGAAGATAGAAACTGAGGGGGTGAAGGAAAGTCGGAGTGGTGTTGAAAATTTCTAAATGTATACTGGAAAATAAAGTGATGATGATTTTAAAAAAGGAAATTGATAAAACTGAAAAATAGGACTCATTGTTGACAAACTCCAGTGCAGAAACAGAATTAACCTTTTTGATATTACATTTTTTTCTTTCAGTAATCAGTGTTTCATTATACACTTTATCTATATTATTTACACATTTAAAACATTATATATTAAACTAAATTAATATACATGAAAGGAATCATTTATTTTTCATGATGAAATGCAATTATTTGTAATTTCTAGGTCAGTTTACTCAGTAATTTTTATTTTCATTCTAATAATTAGCAGTTATATTACATTTTTATTTCAAAAAGGAAAAATTTGGTTTGGTCTATCCTTTAAAGTAATGAATTTGAGAGGAGAAGGTTTAGGAGAGTGATCCTAGGGGAAACAAAACCACAAAAAAAGGTCATGGGACTGATTGAGAAGTTAATGATGACCTTCCTTACATTGAAGCATATTTTCTAATACCTGTATGTGTGTGTGTGTGTGTGTGTGTGTGTGTGTGTGTGTGTGTATAGAAATATGTATACATATGCATATTCTTTTGTACTTTTCCATGCATTTTATTAACATGATATTGAATAGGAAAACCATAAATGCCCCCACTTTTACATCAGGAAAAATAATGAGCATTCATAAAAAATTTTTACATTGTTATAACTAATTGGTAGCCTAAATAAATCCAGGTTTTCTAACTTTTCCTATTATAGTAATCTTGAGCAGAAATAAGAAAGTAATCAATAAATGTTAATTGACTCTTCGGAAAGAAGGAACAAAAGAGTTACTGATACCATTTGCACTGTTAAATGGCATTTGCAGATGCAATACTCCAACCCATCAAAGTCCCAAGATTGGTCTGCTGCTCCCAGTGATTGTATCCTGGGCAGTACATTCCTTCCTCCTCCCTCCCCCCCCCAAATTCCACTGTGACATCCAAGAAATAAACATAGCTAGGCTGCTTTTCAACCTCTCATGGTCATTTTCTATTTTCTACTAGAAGTTAAAGGGAAAATTGAAAGCAAAGAAAATAATGTCTCAGCATGTATAAATCATACTTGGTTAAAGAAACAAATTATAAATAACTTGGTGGTCAGTATATAACAATTCAAAGTTAATGGAACTACTTAGAAAATGAAGATTTATTTAACAACCAGCTGCCTCTTACTTCTCTTTAAGCTTATAAATAAGCTGCCCTATTTATTCTTCATAGATTATAGACAGCAGACAGTGAAAGCTCCACCTGTGTTCTGCTATAGTGCATGTGTTCTTAACAGTGCATGCTTTCTTTTCTACTCACTTCCTCCTCCTCCTCTGCTGACCCTTCCTCCTCCTGTTTCTTCTCCTATCAACATTTTGTGATAATGGTAAAGTCTATAGACTAGTGTATTTTAGTTATGCTGACTAGTTACTGGTTATTTTCTAGTAATAAATGCTATATGAATACACATAAGTGTATTGTACACGTACATTTGAGAAGCTTGTGCACTAAAGGTTTCAACTATCAGAAATGTAACCATCTGTTACAATTTTCTAATATGAATTAAGAAAAAATCTTGGATTTTATTCATGTTCCAGTGCCAAGTCACTGAATTTTGAGGTTGGGGCTCGGGGAGGAACAGGAAAATATATTGTTTTGAATGGAATATTCTGTTTTTGCATTAATGATGACCTCTGTTGCTTGTGAAGCATACTTTTCCTCTGGCAGATCTTTTGATTCTGTCTTTGACAGACTGCTGTATAACATGTTTAATGAACATGACATAGTATGTAGTAGGTATGCCTGACAGTTGTGAATAAATATTCATTATGCTAAAAAACAAGCAATGACTGACTCTATTCCCTTTGTCATTAAAGGATCCTGTATACTTAATTCATTGTCCTGAAATTACAGGGGAAGGAATATAGGGATTTGTATTTTTATTTACTTGCTCTAAGATAAATTTCTTTTTACATCCTCAGGTGACCAGCACTATTTAAGAAGAGGCTTATGTAAAGTCAAATAACTAAATAAGGGAGAAAATGAGATACTCGACCATATATTTTAGACACCCCATCTTTGAGGTTGATCACATATCTGAATGTTTCCATTTTTTAAACCTTTATTTAGAATACTTAATATTTTCAAGTATTAATAATACTTAATATTAATATTCAGAAGAAAGGATTCCAAGACACAACATAAGCATAAGAAAAATATATAGTTCAAGAACCCTTTGACAATCTAAAATCACTTAAGATTCAAAGACAAAATTAAGTTAAATAATATTGCATGAGGTTTCAAACTAATAAAAACAAAAACAAATTAAAAGATTTAAATTGATCAATATTTTTAAAACAGTCTTAACTAAATTGAAGATATAGGGGAACAGAAACAAGTGTATAAAGTGAGTCACTTGTAACATTTGGGAAATACTGATTTTGTTTTACCATTTGAAATTTCAATTTGCATCTAGTTTCAGTGTGAAATTATCTCCTTTTTAGTTAAACTAATAATTTCAAGGTAAAGAGAATATTGAATACTATTTTGAGATGTCAATACTATAGTTTAAAATACTATTTTTAAGATAAATAATTCTAATTTAATCTAAATAAAATTTTAATATTGTAATTTTGAAATATGTATAGGTGTAAACAATTCACTTATTGATGGTACAAACACTTTTGACCTTCACTTCTACCTTAACAATGAATACACATTTCATGAAACTCTGAATGAAATGAATCTGTTTAAATTAAAAAAACAAAAAACAAACAAACAAACAAAAAAAAAAACAAAAGTATGTTGTAAAAAGAAAATCTTGCCACTAAGAAAAACAGCACTGAATTTCCCTAGGTCAGTGTTAAAGCTGGTTACCATTTAGAACATACTCAGCTAGAGCTAACAGATAAAGATATGTTCATGTCCAAATCCACTTTCAGAAGCAGAGAAAAATGAACATAGATAAGTAATAATAGCTAGTATTTACGGAAAATCTTGTTCGTCAAGTACTACCTTGCATCATTTTTCAAGGAATCTTCAATTCAAGGAATCTTCACAACTCTAGGACAAAAATAGTATTGGTTTTTATATTTTATAGTTGAGAAAATTGGGACACGTCTAAGTTATGTAACATGTCCAAGGTCAATTAATATCATAATCATATTGTACCCCCAAATAATATAATTTCAGAACTTATAATTTTTTAAGTTTTAACTAAATTGCACTACAACAGGGTGGATGATTTAGGGTAAATGTAAAGTTTAAGAGTATAAAATTGTTGGATGTTAGAAGATACCATAAGTATTTGGTCAAAATCACGCATTTACTTATTTATGATTATTTTTTCCTCACATAAGTTGAGTCTACTGGATTCCTAATAAGCTAGTTCTCACATGAAACTAATTCCATATTGAAAAGCGAGGCACAGCTCCATCTCCAAGAACAATCTTTTTTCCACCTTAGTCTTTGTTTCTTTACCTGAAAATTTAAAATTCATTAATTCATTCTTCTAAAAGCTTTCTGATATACTGTGTACTTAAATATAACAGATACTTAGAGGAAAAAATACGGAGTTCCACCTGAAGACATGTAGTGTGGTTAAAGAGACAAGTACTTACCCAGATATTCATAACGATTTATTACTAAAAGATACTTTAGGCAAAGGAGTGGAAGCCATGGGAGCAAATAGGTGTCCTGAATAAGGTGGGGACTTAGAAATGCAGTATCCAGGTTGCTCAATTCCCAGGGTTACTGTTTGCATTGGAGTTTATTAGAGAACATCCCTGCCTGCAGCCACATACTATGGCCGGAGTTGTTCTTGAAATGACTGAATGAAAAAATGTGAGTAAAAGAAAATGCCATGTTAATGGCAGTGAACTATGCAAACAAAATGCTGTGTTGTGTTGTTATTTACAAGTAGATCTGCTGTTTACTTGGAAGGTATTTCTGTGTCAACTCTAAAGAGGTAATGAAAGTGAGCAAAACAGACACTAGGGTTAGTGAAATAGTGATAACTTTTAAAATAACAAAATAAAACATTTGCCATTGACCATAATTATAATCATGATATGCCTTACTTGTTGTTTACTTGTATCTTAATTTCCTTATTTTGAGGAGCACAGTATTAAGAGGGTTAAACATCAGTTGCTCTAATTTTGCCTTTTGCACAAGGATTTATACAACCTGTGAGCTTTTTCCCACGTGTAAACATTTCATGGAATTTCAGGAAATGGTTTTCAAGTGAAATACATTAACAATATACTTACAATATAGTTTTTTTTAATAGTTTTGCCTTTAGATTACATAAAATTAGTATTTCTTGCTCCTTTTATTTATATATTTCTCTTGATGGGATTTTAAAAATAAATTTTTTAACCAGTGAAAAATACTTATTTTCCTTGAAAACAGTTTCCAAATGGTTCATTGTGTTACTTCGTGAAGAATGAAGGATAAAGAAAATTCTGATAAAATTGTTTTCATCTGTGGACATTTTCTAAATTCAACTTTTGGTAAATATTAATATCGACAACTGGAAAGACTTGTAATACTTAGCAGGAATAATTTTTCAAAGCACTGGTTGAAGTTTGAAGGCACAGTATTCCCATTGACTTTAATAGAAATCATTTTTCTAAAATCGAAGCAAATTATTTGAGAATGTAGAGATCATAGTTTACAAACTGAAAATTTTTTAACATTTAGGTAACAATGCACTAGCTAAAAACTTTATTCTGAATATGCAACTTAGTCTTAGAAAATAAACAAACAAACAAACAAACAAAAACTAGCCGCATCTAAAATTAAAGAATGCATTTATTTTTACATAAATGTTTTCCCTACTTTGGGAATCTTTTCCTTCCTAATTATTCCCAGGTTCTCCATAAAATCACTAGATGGTGTGTGCCAGCATTGTTAATACCTAGATTGATGGCTGGAAATATAAGGCTCTCTATATAATTTTGAACTAATGAATAAATGAATAATTGTGCCTGCTCCTTCTCTTTTTCTCTTCAGCTAAAAATGCAAACATGTGAGTAAGCATAAAAAGAAATAAAAAGTTCAACTAAATAATAAAGATGTCTCCACCTACTAGAGCAGAATTTTCCACTGTGCTTTGTACTGCTTTTGTAGTGGAAAAGGCAGCTGTTCCTGACTCCTTTAACTTGGGGCTTTCCCAGTGATGTATGAAAGGAAGGGTCCTTGTTCTTTCAGCTTTTTCCCCTCTGATTCTCCCCCAAATTCTATCTACTTCATTTAAGAATTTATAACTATCTTCAATGGCTTTTTCCTTGGAAGGTACTTTTTCATTTGTCAATTTAACTATAACACAAGAAAATCCCTGCTGACTTACTTCAAACTCTCAGAGAAAAACAATCCCTGTCCAGTAAGGCAGTCACTGATGAAATAAGTAGAGAGAAAGGAAACCTGCTACTTTCTGAGCAGTGGCTGTGTGCTGTATGCACAATTTTAACACTTATTTCTAGATATAGTTACTATCTCCATTTTAAAGATGTGAAAATGGAAAATACTAGAGATTAACAGATTGTCTGAGAACTCTTCTGTCTTTTAGGAGCATAATGATTGTATAAGGTTTGGAAAATAAGACCTTCAAAGCCTAGGTTCTGTTTTCTTACACCATGTTAGTTAATTTTTTATATATATATATATATATATATATATATATATATATATATATATATATATTTATTTCTCAATCGTATACCTACAGCAAATATATTATCTTGATGAATACGCAGGGTATAAGAAATAGGCAATACATACAAATACACAAACACTTATATACTATATATATACACAGTATACACTATATGACTCACCCAAAATATTATATTATATAAATAGTATATTATGCATCCAAAATATTACATTGTCATCTTAGCAAAAATGAAAAAAATCTTTTGCATCTTCATTTGTAAAGCATCTACAGTGATATATAGCAACTCATAGATTTTTTTGACCTCCTAAGAGTTTTATTCATTTTTCCTTTACATTTTGAATAAAAATTTTTCTATTGATACATAATACTGCATATATTTGTTGATGTACATGTGATGTTTTGTTACATGCATAGACTGTGTAATAAATTAAAGTATTTAAAATATTCCTCACCTGGAACAGTTACCTTTCCTATGTATTGAGGATATTTTAAAGTCTCTTTTCTGAGTATTTTGAAATATATAGCATATTATTTTTAATAATAGTCACCTTATTCTGCTATTAAACATTAGAACATCATCTTTCTTCTTCTTCTTTTTTTCAAGCTGTGTTCATCTCTTGGTTCTCTATTCTGTTCCATAATCGACCTCTCTATTTTTGTGTCAGTACCATGCTGTTTTGATCACTATCAATTTATAGTATAATCTAAGGTCTGGTAGTGTGATTCCCCCTGCTTTGTTTTTATTTCTGAGTAATGTCTTGGCTATATGAGTTTTTTTTCTGATTTCATATGAAATGAAGTATTACTTTTTCAAGATCTTTAAAGTATGACAACAGAACTTTATTAGGGATTGCATTAAAATTGTATATTGCTTTGGGTAGTATGGACATTTTAACTATGTTAATTCTTTCCAGCCATCAGCATGGTATGTTTTTTCATTTGTTAATATTTTCAGCCATTTATTTTCTTAGAGTTTCATAGTTCTCTACATAGAGATCTTTCACATCCTTCATTAGATAAACTCTTAAATATTTCATCTTCTTCAGCACTACTGTGAACAGAGAGAGTACTTGACTATTTTTTCAGCATGATTATTTTTGGTACATATAAAGGCTACCGATTTTTGAGTGTTGATTTTGTAACCTGAGATGCTGCTGTATTCCTTGAACACTTCTAAAACTTTTGTAGTAGAATCCCTGCTGTTTTCCATATATACAATCATGTCATCTTCGAAGAGTGACAGTTTGATCTCTTCTGACCCTATATGGATACCCTTTATCACCTTTTCTTCCCTAATTGTGGTGGCTAAAA
>CAUYPK010029406.1:0-15820 GCA_963574355.1 Loris lydekkerianus
ATACAGTTCCTCATGTTGTGGTGACCCCCAACCATAAAATTATTTTTGTTGCTACTTCATAACTGTAATTTTGCTACTGTTATGAATCGTAATGTAAATATCTGATATGCAGGATGTATTTTCATTGTTACAAAGGGGTCATGACACACAGGTTCAGAACCTCTGTTCTAGATGGTGTTGATAAACTCTTTAAGCTGCCAGAATGGACTAGGATAAGAACCAAAGTGCAGCATCTGCCTAGTCTAGGCTGGGCAGCTGAGAAGTGCTCTGTTGAGTGTGTGCCTAGGTCAAGAAGCTAGGTGTGCTTCCAAATACCCCTTCATAAGTCAAAGGCTTTTTCTCTACTTGCTTGGGGGCCTGGCTACTGCTCTTTGGGCCACATGGGAGGGGGCTATATATGCAGCTATGAAAGTTTGATGGAGGGGACAATTGTTTCCCATTTTGCTTGTTTTAAAGAGTGGATCAGGCCTATTTCTAGCCTTTTACTGAAACCAGCAGTTTATGTTTTTAAAATAACATATTAAAAGAAATCCACACATATATACACTAGTTATTTCTAGCTGAGGGTTTTCAATAATAATAATAATAACAACAATAATAATAATGGTGACCAGAGTTAATAATAACGTATTGTGTATTTTAAAATTACCTAAAGAATAATTAATATCCTCACCACACACACACAAAAGAAAAAAACCAGTGAAGTGGGCAGTGCCTGTGGCTCAGTGAGTAGGGCGCTGGCCCCATATACTGAAGGTGGTGGGTTCAAACCCGGCCCCAGCCCCAGCCAAACTGCAACAACAACAAAAAAAAATAGCCGGGCATTGTGCTGGGTGCCTGTAGTCTCAGCTACTTGGGAGGCTGCGGCAAGAGAATCGCCTAAGCCCAGGAGCTGGAAGTTGCTGTGAGCTATGAAACCACAGCACTCTACCAAGGGCAACAAAGTGAGACTGTCTCATAAAAAAAAAAAAAGTGAAGTGATGGATACATTAATTAGCTGGGCTGAATCTTTCTACATTGTATACAAAGAACAAAATACCAAATTGTACCCCCTAAATCTACATAATTATTTGTCAATTAAAATTAATAATATAAACTTTCCTCATAACAAACACAAATAATAAAGAAAAAAGCAACTCTAAAAAAGTAATTCTCAGTCCCTTAGAAACTTTGTAAACACTAGTCCAAGATCCTATCTGTCAGGAAGTGTTTTCTATCCCAAGTTCCAGGGCTATCAAAGCATATAGTGCTTTTAGTGTCTATTCAGTGAAGGTAAGCAACCCACCCTCAAACCGATCTCTTCTCTCTCATACACACCCTGTTCTCAGAAATGGAGGGAAGAAAGATTTTTGCCCTGGCCTGGACCAGCTGAGGCTTTAAGTCTTAGTGTGTTTGTGTAGGAAGATGGGGATGGGAGCTTCCTTTCTTTTTTGTGGCATCATAGCTCCCAGCAACCTCAAACTTTTGGGCTCAAGACATCCTCTTCCCTCAGCTTTCTGGTAGCTGGGACTACAGGCACCCCCACAATGCCTGGCTGTTTTTTAGAGGCAGGGTCTTCCTTGCTTAGGCTGGTCTGGAACTCATGATCTCAAGGAATACACCCACCTTGGCCTCTTGGAGTGCTAGGATTACAGGCATGAGTCATCTCACGTGCCTGGCAGTATGGGGGCTTTCTGACTGCTGTTCATCTACCCATTCATTCAATTTATTAATTCAACATATATTTATTAATATTAAGTAACCTACTGTGTGTTGGGCCCGCAGTAAAGGGATATAATCTCCATCCTACCAGTGGCTTCTCCCAGGTCTCTCAGGGTGTTTGGAACCTCATACTTTCTTCTCTTTAACAAGGTGACAATTAAAAGAGTAAGAGCTGGTGTGGGTGAGAGCAGGAGGGTGACTGAGGTAGTCATAGATGGGAGGCATGGAGGAGCTGGATTTTCTCAAATCATTCAAAGTCCATTTTGTTTCCCCTACTTGTTGAGGCTTTTTCTAAATGTAAGACCTAAGAGCGGCTGAAGATGGGACTTAGGGGCAACTGGAAGACCGCCCTGGGCCCAAGACTGTACCTTGAGTACCAGTGACAATTCTGGAGCACAGTGTTTCGATCCCCAACACAGAAACTGAATCCTGGACTGGCTACCAAGGGGCCACTGCCAGCTACTGGCTCTGAAGTTGGTTTTGGCTCTGGGCTAAGTCAGTGTAAGTTGAGGCCCAGGTTCCTCGCTCAGCTCAGCAGCTTATATTGATCTCCAGGGCTCTTTTGTCTCCTCCTCCCCAGTGGAAGCCTCTCCCCCTCTTCCCCTCTCTCCCTCTGCCTGTCAGGCTCTTCCGCTTTCCTCCTCTGCTTCTAATGAATTAAAATCTCCAAGAGCCACTGTGTCTCTGGTAGTTTTACAAAACTGTCCTTGCTCTTTCTGCTTTTGCCCAATCAAGGGTATCTTTGCCTGAGGTCGTAGCAGATGCTGTTAGTCCTAGTGACATGATTGCATAGCAACACAGAGCAGCTCCAAGAGGGGAGGAGGAGGAGGAGGAGAAGGAGGATAGGGAGGTGGGAGAGACGGAGGGAGAGTGTGCTGTACAGCAGCTGTCGGCATCCCTGTCTCAGGGACTTCTTTGCTGATTCACAGAGGCAGCCCAGCCCCAGCTTCCCAGCTTCCAGCTGCCGCCTGCTTCTCAGACCTGATGGAATCAGAAGGTAGGCCATAGATAAATTATTTCCAAGCCTCGCCCTTGTTTGCATGGCTGCTGAGGGGAGAGAGCTGGGTGGGGAGGAATGGGGGGAGAGAGAGAGAGGGAATGAATGTGTGTATGTGAGAGAGAGAGCTCACATGCCTGCCTGCCTGTATGTGCCTTTGGGGGAAAACTTGCATTAAAAAATGCCCACAATGAAGTAGCGACCACTTGGATTCATAAAGATAAAAAGATGCCCGGAAATAGAAACTCAAGCTAATTTGGGCAAACGTGGTCTAAAAATGAATAAGAGGAAGGTTTATGGTTTGCTTCTTTGAGAAGAGAGGAATATTATTTATTTTAGGTTCTCAATGACATGTTTTTTTGTCCAAGGGTAGATTTCTCAGCAGGAGGGAAGGAAAGATGTATGGAAAGCACTGGCTAAAAGGGGAGGAGAGAGGAAATGCGGGACCTTGGAGCAGATTCCCTGAACCAATGAGTATTCTGGCCAGCAGACAGGACACAGGAGTTCATCCCAGAAGTAAACTGGGATCTGACCTAAGAACCTGGGACTGAAGGGCTCATCTCATCTCTGCATTTACTTCCTTGTTTTCCCTATTGCATCCTCCCCCCCCCCTTGTGTTCTCCCCTGATTTCTTTTCTGCCTCCAGTAATCAGGAGGCATCTCTGTACTCTTGAAAGGATAGCCTAGAGTGGTTTGAAATAGGGCTTACTTCTCCTGGACTCCAGCACCCCATCTCTTTCTGCTCTTACCTCCTTTGCCAGCATTAGGCCAAGCATCCCAGTCTGGTAAGTGGGCCTGAGACTGTATGGGTAGTTAAGGTTTATCCTTCCATTGGTAATCAGGTTGAGCAAGGCCTCAAGATGTTGGGTCGAAGCAGGTGGCAGGGCTGGGGTGGGGTGGCATGGGATAGAAAAGGGGTGTCAGCAGCAGCTGATGCCGGCTTCCACTAAGAGCGTGGTGTGTGCTGTCCAGAAAAGAGCATACTTTTATGTTTTCTTTTTGATTGTTCAAAAGAACAAAAGCCTTTAAAAGGTTCTATGCTACTTCATCTTAACTCCTGACTTTTGCAAAGAAATTCTTGTTTCTAGATTAAAGGCTCTCAGGTAAATCACCTTTTAAAAAGCCATGGAAGCCACACGCCTCAGGAGATTTGCCCTTTAAGGTTTGGGTGGGGAGAGCATTCCGAGAATCTCTGGGCTTTTTAAGGAAACCCCCCTGGAAAGGTGGTGCTGGAAGTGTTAAGTATCTTCTCCCTGAAAGAAGACTAATCCTTTCTTCCCCTGGGTGGGCAGGCCTCTATCCTGTGTAGTCTTTCTTCCTGAAAACTATCACTGGGGGATGAATGCACAAGAAAGAGCTCCTCTTCCTGCAAGGCTTGTACTTCTAGGCATTTACCCCTAGCTAAGAATATCTGAACCCCAGGTCAGATCACCTTTCAACTCTGCCATCATTTAAAAAGCATGGCTTGAAGCAGCAAATTTAGCAAAGGCCCCAAGCCAAATAAGGACAGCAAATCTGGTATGCAGCCCTCCTAATCTAGATGCTCCGAAGTTTCTGATGTTGGATCTGCCACAGTGCCAAGTAGGATGGGGTACCACTAATGAACCCTGAGATGATAAACTTCTCAGGGATGCTCATTCAGAGGAAGCTCACCCAGTGGAAATTACACTATAAAACTATATTCCCTTATAAAAGGGTTTTAAACACACATCAGCAACTAAAATAGCAAGTGAGATAAATCCTTCTAGGACAGCATTTACCAAATCAATATTTTATAGAGCACTATTCTCAGAGAATGTTAATAGATTCTGTTTTAAATAAGTGTGGAGGGTGTGTGAGTGCACACATGCATTCTATGCTCTGATAATTTTTTGAAAATGCTTCTTAACTAAATTATCCTCTTGGAGAATCACAATGTGTATAAAGCATAGTGAAGGCTCTGAGAAGTACTGTTGTAAAGTAATACACTGTTGTTTAATCCAGTGTATCCTAAACTGATTTGACCAGGGAACACTTTTCTATATGGCAAACACTTTAGTACCTTATAGATATGGTTTGGGGAATTGCTGCTGAAAAAAAAAAAAAAAAAAAAGCAACCCTTGATGAGTTTCTTATTTTGCCCATTATTCAACATTCAAGACTTTAATGAACCTTTTCCCAAAGGCAAAAAGAAAAAAGATAGAAAAGGAAAAGAAAGAGCTATAAAGGTATATGGATAAAACTTGTGAAATAATTGCGTCTACTCCAATATTGCATTTTTAAACATGAAAAAACCCAAGAGGTTAATCAAATTGTTCTATTTCCTGTAACTGATGAGTATCTGAGATTTTTTTCCTGACTCCCAGCCCACTGCACCCAACTACTGCTTCTCTAGCAGGTTTCCTCTTGTGAAAATAAAGCAGGAAAATAAAGCAGATTTAAGGAATAATCTTTTAATTTTGAGGACAACATTTATGTTTAATACATTTCTTTTAATATTGTGTTATTATGCAAAAATTATCAACTTTCAGCATGGGATTTATCGTATTCTTTTAAACAATGTGTTATAAAACATTTTGTATATTCAAAAAGGTATAAAGACTAAGATAGTGAAAATCGGGTACTCACTGCCCAGTTTGAGAAGGAAACATCTCCAGTAGAGTTGAAACCCTCCATTATCCTCCTGTGGTTAAAGCACCTTCTCTCCCTCTGAAATAATCACTACCTTGATTTAGTGTTAATTATTACCATGCATTTATTTATCTTTTTACAACATGTGTATAGGTATTTAAACAACATATACTAGTATAGCTTTATATGTTTTTGTCTAGTTCTTTAGTTTTTCTTTTGCTGATCTCCTTACCTTAAATATTACTGTTTTATATGCTTTAAAAGTTTATGTCAATAGTATATTACATATATTCTTCTGCAACTTGTTTTCTTCTATTCAATTCTATATTTGTGAAATGCATCTATGTTGTAACATATGGCACTAGTTCACTCATTTTTTTCACTATTGTATATCCATTTAACAAATATATCACACTTTATCCATTCTGCTATTGATGGACATTTAGACTATTTTTTAGTTTTGAACGATCACAGTTGAGACTATTCTGGTCATTCTTGTGTAGATATTATTTGGTGACTACTTCTACTTGGTAGATATCTAGGGTGGAATTCTTCCCTGTCCCTGATGGGCTATGTGCATCATTACCTTTGGGAGATATTGTCAAATTGCTCTTCAAAATGGTTTGCTAACTTATACTCCCATCAGCAGTGTATAAAAGTTTCAGATTTATTGCATTAATTGGCCCTTAGAACAAAATTTCTCCCTCACTGATTTTTTCAGTGGAAAATAAATTTTATTTCTCAAAATTGCTTGACTACTAACTTCTTAGGAATACATTCCCTTATTTCCATTTGTAAATGAGGGGGTTGGTCTAGATGATTTCAAGTTTGGCAATCTGAGTTTCTGTGATTTATTCATTAAGTGAGGCACATCTGAAAAGGAACCTTGGCTTTTGCCTACATTGCAGCTATTTTTTTTGGAGCATATAACAAAGTTTGGTATCAATAAAATGTATGTCTCCGGCTCAGCGCCTATAGCTCAGCGGCTAGGGTGCCAGCCACATACACCAGAGCTGGCAGGTTCCAACCCAGCCTGGGCCTGCCAAACAACAATGACAACAACAACAACAAAAACAGCTGGGCATTGTTGTGGGTGCCTGTAGTCCCAGCTACTTGGGAGGCTGAGGCAAGAAAATCGCTTAAGCCCAAGAGTTTGAGGTTGCTGTGAGCTGTGACGCCACAGCACTGTATCAGGGGTGACATAATGAGACACTGTCTCATAAAAAAAAAAAAAAAAAAAGAATGTCTCCTGTCTCTTACTGCCATGCTGTCGGGTAGAAAAGCAGTGCTGTGAGAGGGAGAGCATCATGTGGTATTACCCTGAACTGGGAGAGGAATCCGTAGCCCATGGGAAAGGGAATCTTCACCCCACTGCCCTCTGTTCTTTCTAGAACTTCTCTATCTTAGAAATCTTATTTCTTGATTTCCTCTCCTAAGAATAATAAATGCTTGTTGTATCAAAAGCAAAGAATATAAAGTAAAAAGGAGAAACCTCTTCATAGAATTTTTCAGAAGTAATATCAATGAACAAAAAAAGCCCAAAATTTCTTTCTGTACATATGCACATGTAGATTTTTAAAATGTTTTTACAAAGTCGGAGTTCCAGTAGACATACTATTCTGACACTTGCTTTCTTCTTACCTAAGATATATATCTTTGACATCTATTCAAATCAGTGCATATAGATCTACCCCTTTCTTTTTAACAGCTACATAATATCCCACTGTGTGAGTGGCTTTCATAACAGATAACATTTGAGTATTTATTAAATGCTAGAAACTAGGAATTAATTTCTTACAACAAGGCTATAAGGTAGATCTTTGTGCTATCTCTGTTTTACAGATGTGGGGACTGAAACGCAGTAAGGTTAAGGAGCTTGTCCAATCTGTGCAGATAAGAGGCAAAGCCAGGATGCAAACAGGAGTGTCCTGGCTCAGAGCCTGTGCCCTTAACGATCATCTGTGTTGCCTCTCTGAAATCTACTCACCAGTAGATTTGGTAGACGTTCAAGTCAATTGCAGATTTTTGCCATTGCAAACAATACTGCAGTTGATGTCCTTGTCTACTTCTGTAAGTCTTTCTGTAGCATAAGTTCCTAGACTTCTCCAGTTTTTAGGTGGAAAGAGCTTATTCATTTATTCATTCAAAAGAAAAAAAAATTATTGACCTTTCAGCACTGGGGAAGCTCTGAGCTTAGGAGGTTTGACCAGAATGTTATACTCAGATGCCCTAGAAAGGTCAATTAAGTGCTTTGCAGGGTTTGCCAGCCTGGTGCTTCCCCAGACCCTAGACTCATTGAATCCTATTTATTCTTGCTTGTGTCTTTGCCCAGGTAGTGGCACAACTGATTTGATTCTGGAGCTCCCACTTAGTGGCCCATAGTCAAAAATCTCTACTTGCTAGGGGTCAGTGATTACAATGCCTCAGAGCCTGGGTTGTAGAATTTACAGAGGCAGAATAGTATAATGGTAAAGAACTTGTATTGTGGGACACAACTACCTGGGTATAAACCCCAGATCCTCACCATGTATTCACAGTATGACTCTGACGAAGTTACTTACTGTTTCTGTGCCTCCATTTCTTATCCACATGATGAAGATAACAATAGTAACTACTTTGTAGGATTGTCTTAAAGATTAAATGAATTAATTATGTAGACTGCTTAGTTAATATACATAGTATATAAAACATGCAATACAGTAAGTTTTAACTGTTATGATTTATGTGGCTATGGACAAGCTGCCACAGCAATATTTCCATAAAACAGTTGAAGACCTCTGTGGTGTTTTGGAGCAGAGAGGGGAGAGAGGAAAGAAGCAGCTGTTATTATTATTTTGGGAGGGGGACAGAGTCTTACTATGTCGCCCTCAGTAGAGTGCTATGGCATCACAGCTCACAGCAACCTCAAACTCTTGGACTTAAGCAATTCTCTTGCCTCAGCCTCTCAAGTAGCTTAGACTACAGGCGCTCAGCTATTTTTTTTTTTTTTTTTTGTTGTTGTTGTTGTTGCAGTTGTCATTGTTGTTTAGCAGACCTGGGCCAGGCTCGAACCCCTCCAGCCTCAGTGTATGTGGCCAGTGCCCTACTCACTGAGTTACGAGCACCAAGCCAGAGGCAGCTATTATTAAATTGGTAAAATGTTCACATGGTTCATAATTAAAAAAGTACAAAAGGATATTCAATAAAAAACTGTATCTCCTATTGGGGCTTTCGTAGTGTGACTAATGATTCTGTTTCTCAACCTGAGCTGTTATTATATTGGAATTTTCTTTGTTATAATTTAATATACTTTACATGTACACTTTATGTGCTTTTCTTGGTACATATATCTCTTGTTTTGAAAAAGAGGGAAACTTGAGGAAAATCACAAAGGAATGAAGGGAATTTACTCTCCTCTGTCTAGTAGCTACTCAGTTCCCTTCTCCAATGGTAACAGGTTCTTTTGTATACTTCCAAAAATATTTTATTGCATATATAAGGACGTATTTTAAACATATGAACACCGTGACTTTTTTTCTTGTTTTCTTTTTACTTAAAATATATCTTAAGAGATCATTCTCTATAGGCACATAAAAAGTTCTTAAAAGCCCCACTTCTCAATACTGTCACATTAGGATTAAATTTCAACATGAGTTTTGGAGGAGACACATATTCAAACCATAGCACTCACATAGAGTATGGATCATTTTATCCCTTAAATTTTTTTTTTGTTATTGTTATATATCTTTTTTTTTGAGACAGAGTCTCATTTTGTTGCCCTTGGTAGGGTGCTGTGGCATCACAGCTCACAGCAACCTTAAACTCTTTGGGCTTAAGTGATTCTCTTGCCTCAGCCTCCCAAGTAACTGGGACTATAGGCATCTGCCACAACACCCAGCTATTTTTAGAGATGAGGTCTTGCTCTGGCTCAGGCTGGTCTCAAACCTGTGAACTCAGACAATCCACTCTCCTTGGCCTTCCAGAGTGCTAGGATTATAGGCACGAGCCACCACACCAGGCCATTGTTATATATCTTATTTCCTACATTTGACTAGTGGGGACAAATTCTGATTCATCTCCAATCCTTCATAGCCTCTGCAAATTAAAAGGAGGAATAGGAAAAGAATTAGTATGTGCAGGTAGTGATTGGGGGCAGGATGGAGATAAAAAGGCAAAAGAATCTTTGAGGACAATAAATAGCACTGGCCCAAGTGGCCCTGGTTCACTTGTGCCTTAGCATCTTTTTTTTTTTTTTTAATTTCAATAGGTTTAGTGTTACAAGTGATTTTGATTATATAGATGAATTGTATAATGGCGCAGCCTGGGATTTTAGTGTACCTATCACCCAAATAGCATACACTGTGCCTGATGAGTGATTTTTTTCAGTTCTCACCCCACTCCCACCCATTCACCCCCTTTTTGAGTCTTCAATGTCCATTATACCACTCTATATTTCCCTGCATACCCATAGCCTAGTTCTCAATTATAAGTGAAAACGTGGTATTTGGCCATTCCTGAGTTACTTAACTTAGGATGATGACCTCTAGTTCTATCCAAGTTGCTACAAAAGACATAATTTTGTTCTTTTTTAAATACACACCCACCCTGTATTTTTTATACACTCATCCATTATTAGATACTTAGATTGATTCCTTATCTTTGCAATTGTGAATTGACAGCACCTTCGTCTGTTAATCATGGGATCATAATTCTGGCTGGGACTGCCTTAATGGGTTGTAATTAGGATTACATTAGGATCACAAAAGATAGCGTAACAGACTATACAAACATACTATACAAATACAGGGAATGATAGTGTTTTGAAGCATGGCAACTCTTAAGCATGAACATTAGCAAATGGGAAGGGGGGAGGATGGGTGAAAGGAGGGTAATTGGTGGGACCACACCTACGGTGCATCTTACAAGGGTACATGTGAAACTTATTAAATGTAGAATATAAATGTCTTAACACAATAACTAAGAAAATGCCAGGAAGGTTATGTTAACCAGTGTGATGAAAATATGTCAAATGGTATATAAAAACCAGTGTATGGTGCCCCATGATTGTATTAATGTACACAGCTATGATTTAATAATAAATAAATTAAAAAAAAAAAAAAAAACATTAGCAAATGAAGGCCTAGAAAGGTGAAATGACTTGAGGTCCCAGTCAGGGGTAAAGTCTGAAAATAGCAGAGGATAGTCATGCTAGGACCAGGAGGAGCTTATTCCTTTTCTTTTTGTGTTGGGATTAGAAGGGCTGAATTATCTGACTTCCTGGGTTTACCTTATTTTGTTTTGTGAAACATTGACCTGATATCAGGTTAGTAGAAGAATAAGAAGGAAGGAATTTACTCTGGAGAGAAGTGAATCTCAAGAGAGGAAAAAAGATAGAGTTAATGGAAGAAGAAATACAAATGGGGGTGGTGCCTGTGGCTCAAAAGAGTAGGGCACTGGCCCCATATGCCGGAGGTGGCAGGTTCAAGCCCAGCCCTGGCCAGAAACAGCAAAAAAAAAAAAGGAAAAGAAAAGTAAAGAAAAAGAAATACAAATGGCCACTAAAAATGTAGGGGGAAGCTAAGTATCTCTACTAATTAAGGAAATGTAAAGCAATCCTCTAAATGTCATTTTCACACACAAAAGTTGGCAAATAAAATAAGAGTGTATTCTAAATTTCTAGAGAAATTTAGAAATATGTATCATATGCTTAAAATCAGTTCCATACCCTTTGATTCAGAAATTCCTCCCCCTATGGAACAAATTATAAATATGCACAAGGATGTTCATTGCAGTTTGACTTATACAATAAAAGAACCATAAACGTATGTCTAATTGTTAAAATGAATGGTGGTATACCCATTCAGTGGACTACTATACAATAGTGATTATAGCTAACATTTATTGAGCCATATACTGTTACCAGACACTATGCTAAGTTATTTAAATGCATTATTAATTGTAATCATTAGAATAATTCTATGAGGATGGCATTATTATTATCCCCATTTTGCAGATGAGGACACTGAGGCTCAGAGATGTTGACTTGTCCTAGGTCACACTGCTAATAGGTTGAATAGAATGGATTTCACTCTAGGTCTGTCTGACACCGGAGCCTGTAGCCTCAACCACAGTGCTGTATAGTTTCCAAGCACACTTGCCAAAAGTGTGTACTCTTATTTTATTTTACCAGTGCAGCTGATGGAAATCATGTTTTAGAGCAATAGCTAATGAAATTCTAAAATAACTGTGATATAATGGCAAGTGTAAAAAGCAGGATACAATATTATAGATATCATATGATGACAAGTTTATTTTAAAAGTATATATATTATTTTCATAGAAAATATTTCTATTATTTTCATAGAAAAACTTTACACCTATTAGTAATGGTGATCTCTGGGTGGTGATATTATAGATTATTTTTACTTTCATCCTTATGAATTTTTGTATTTTTTAGTTTTTCTATGAAGAACATGCATTACTTGTGTAATCAGCAAAAACAAAAATATTTACATAAGAAGGGGTCTGAAAGCAAGCCTTTTGTAGCCTTTATGCTTATAACACATCTATAGCAATGACTTCTTTTTTTATTTGGGTATCTCATTCTTTTATGGTATCTGATCACAGAGGAGCCATCTTCTCAGCCATTATTTGGGGTATCTTTGGGGATGAGGAGCTATTTAACTGTGAAATCTCTAGGGATTTTTACAACAATGAAATATCTTTCAGACCACAAACTCTTGCACCCTTATGATCTGTAATAGTCCCCAGTTTTTGGACCATGCACCTCTGAGGATGAGGAAAGGTACTTAATGCAAGGAGTCCACAGATCTTTAAATGTATAAATGTTTTTCTCACTCTGTAAGTTCTAAAAGTATAACTACTATTGTGGGTGTGAGTGGGTGAAGTGAGGTTTTCTTTTTTTCTTTTAATGTTAAGAAAGGGCCCTCATGCTGAAAATGTTGGGAACCACTGGAATGCAGTCTTAAAATGATAGCTATTTAATCATCTGCATCAGGAATAAAAGATGTTCAGTTCCTGCCCTTTTGGATCAGAGTTTGTGTGTATTTGCCCAGCACTAAATGAGATCACCTTTATCATTTCATCACATTTGTGTGCATTCATTGTTAATTGGTTTGTACATCTAAAATGTGTGCTTGTATCTCTCCTTTCTAAGCTTAGCTCCTAACATCTAAAGCCGAATATATCTCAAGCATAGCTTATTATGTAACACTGCCCTCACCCCCTACCACACGAAATTGCTCTCCTGTCTTCCCTCTCTTGCTATTGGCAACATTATCTACCCAGCTCCCAAATTAGAAACTTTTGACTCTTTTATTTCCCTCTCCCGTCACATCCAATTGATCACCAAGCCCAATATATTTTACCTCTCCAGTGTACCTCAAAACCATGCTGTCTGCTCCATCCTCACTCTAGCTGCCTGCCTATTATAACAGCTTCTCAATGGGTTCTTCCACTAGGAGACTCACTCCAATAAGGCAGGTTGAGGGCTCTTTCTGAAATGCAAATCTGGTCATGTTACTCCCTTGCTTAAAACCTTCTGTGCCTCCCCACTGTCTGCAAGATAAAGCCTGAAATCCTTTGCTTGTCATTCAAGGCATGGCCCAGTCTGGCCAGAGCCTCATTTTCCAGCCTCATCTCCTGCTACTCCCAACAAGGCACCTACCTTGTAATCTGGTCACTCCTAACACACCATACATTTTATTTTGTGATGTTTGGAATGTACTTTTTTGTTTTATCTTCTCTGCCAAATGACAATCCTTTCTCTTTCCTGAGTCACCTCAAGCACATTTCCTCTGGGGAGACTTTTCTTGACATAACCAGACAGAACTCACCTTTCCCTCATCTGTCTCTTCACTCTAGACTGTAAATACTTCTATTATTAATGTAAATAATACTTTATGGCCTTTATTTTCTCCATGCTTGTTCTTTCTGTGTATGAACTCCTCAGGGGCAGGCCCCATGCCATTTTCATCTCAGTGCCTTTTAAACTCTAGCCATACTGAGCACACTGTTCTCTGAACATGTTATGCCTTTTTGTGACATCCACCTTTGCACAGGTAAGTCGGACTTCCAAGACTGCTATTAATCCTTTTAAGACTCATCTCAAATGTGGTCTTTCTGAAATCTGTGTACATTCTCAGGTAGAGTTAGCTGTTTCCCTACTCTGTGCTCCCTTAACCTTGTGGCCAAATCTTAATTATAGCATTGGCCACATAAGCATTTTAAATATCAGCTTACATGACTGCCTCCCTATCTCTCACACCCAACCCCAGGCTATAAAATCTCAGATAGCGATTCATCTTGTGTCTTTAGCAGAAAGCACTGTAGGTAAACAATAAATACTTATCAATAATTAAATAAGGTCTTTTGCGGTTCATGATGGTGGTTCATGGTAGGTCAACAAATTTTGCATACTTATTTGCATAATTGATCCAGGCATCTCTGGGTAGATGATTCATGGGCCTTTTATAGATCTTGATTCTAAATCTCTTCTTGATACTCTTCCAGGTGCTTAATGTTCAACAGTCAGTGCACTGCCCATCCTCACCCCCTATGAGCCTTGGTTCTGATGCAACCTATGGTCATGCAGGGATGCCCTTATACCCTCCCACGATGTCATGAGTGGCGGGCAGCTGACCAGTTCCATCACAGCAGCAGCCTCCGAGGCACCTACCCCCAGTCTCAGGTAAGATTATGATAGTAAAGGAAAGACCTGTGGAGAATAGTGGACAGGGGATCTGTGTGTCCTTTGGGTGCCCGTGCTTCCTAAAGCTCAAGGGCACTTTCCGTATGAAACTCCTTGGAGAGTACAGGGCATCCTTCAGGCCCATCACTTATCACTCATGAGGCCTTTTATGGGGAGCACAGGGCAAGGAAGAGGTTTAGGCTAGGCAAGCCAAAGGACCCACTGTGGCAGAGAAAGGCTGGTTCCATGTTAACTAACTTTCTTTCTTTCTTTCTTTCTTTCTTTCTTTCTTTCTTTCTTTCTTTCTTTCTTTCTTTCTTTATCTATCTATTTATTTTTCAGTTTTGACCAGGGTCGGGTTTGAACCTGCCACCCTCAGTATAGGTGGACCAGTGCCCTACTCCCTGAGCCACAGGCGCCACCCCATGTTAACTTTCTAAGGGTTACAGGTCTAAAGAGGTCCCAGACGAGTGTGATCTTTCAGGGCATGGTCTAGGTAGGACAAGGCAGGACCTTCCCTTGCTGTGGCTTCTCTTTGGAGTACCTCACACATTCTGCACGGATCTCTTTCCTGTTGTTGGCGCTTCCTCTAAAGTTCCCAGTCTTCCTTACAGCTCCTCGCTTGGCCTCACTTAGAATTCCCTGAGCTTCCTACCTGCCTTTCATCTCTCTCTTCTCTCTGAGGCATTCCATGGTGGTGGTGTGTGTGTTTGCCTGTGTGTGTCAGTAGGTGGGTAGAGGATATGTGAGAGACAGTAATCTAGAGAGGATATCCCCCTTTTTTGACAATGAGGGAGGTCAGGGAAAGTTGACTGGAGAAGGAAGACACATAAGCATACTTTGGATTGTACTACAATGCTTTGGGGTCCAGAGGCTTTGGCGTGTGAGAAGTGCTATGTCTCTTGAAGTCTCACAGATAGGCTGCTGTGCTGAGTCACTTCTAGAGGAGCAGGCAGCAGCCGAACATACAGGGTGGAGATAGGGAAGGAGAAAGGCAGTGGGGACAGAGAATGTGGATTCTGGGAAGGTCTTTTGGGGAAGAAGAATGAGGGAAAGTTAAGGTCTAGAGAGGCAAGAGTGTCAGGTCCTCCTGAGTTATTTCCCCACATCTAACCAGAGAGAATTGCTGCCTCTAACATATTCTTAAAGCCAGGATCAACTGAGAGTCCCCAAGTAACCTACTCCTTCCCTAGAGTGGGACTTTCACAGAGTCAATGGATTGAAAAACCTAAGTCCTTCCAAAAGGCTTGCCCCACTCATTGTCCACCCCCTTCGAGCTTCACCACCTAGGCAGGGAGACCTGAGGGCTTCATTTTATGACTGCAAAATGGTATGCCCCAAATCCACTCTTCTGCCATGGACCAGTTTCTGTTCTTTCCTCTGGCCTTTGTCTCAATGGCTCAAGGGATGGGTAGAGAGCTCCTCATTGAGAGCTGTGTGAGAAGAAAGTATCTTGGCTACAGAAGTGAGAAGTAGAAGGCAATTGATAGAGAGAGGGAAAGAAAATGATTACTATTTGCTTTTTGTTTGTTTCTTTGAGACAAAGTGTTGCTTTGTTGCCTGGGCTAGAGTGCAGTGGCGACATCATAGCTCACTACTACCTGAGTTTGAGCAATCGTCCTGCCTCATCCTCCTGAGTAGCTGGTACTACAGGCAGGCACCAACAACCCAGCTAATTTTTTCTTTTTTTTTTTTTTTTTTCGTTAGAGACAGGGTAGCGTCTTCCAAACACTGGTCACCAAAGCCTGAGCGCAACCGAAACACCAACCGTGCACACCCCAAGGGCAAGGTGTATAAAAATTCCCCCCAACACACACACAAAT
>CAUYPK010029407.1:0-31549 GCA_963574355.1 Loris lydekkerianus
GTTCATCTACTGCTTCATATTAGTATTGAGAACATGGGATACTTGTTTTCCATTCTTGCCTTACTCTACTAAGAAGGATATTTCAACTCCATCCAGGTTAATACAAAAGATGTAAGTTCTCTATCTTTTTATGATTGAATACCATTCCATGATGCACATATACCAGACTTTAGTAATCCATTCATGTGTTGATGAGTGTTTAGGTTGTTTCTGCGTCTTGGTAATTGTAAATATATCCTTATGATAAAATATTTTGTTTTGTTTTGAATAGATGCCTAATAATGGGATTGCAGGATCAAATGAAAGGTCTTGTTTGAGTGCTTCTTTTTTCAAATTATTATTTATGAAATCATACCTTTGTACATTGATGCATTTATGGCCTTTAGATACTGCTTCGATATACAATGTGAAATGCATACATTGAACTAGTAAAACATCCATCTCAATTATATTCATTTCTTAATAGTTTTGAAATGTACTATTGCATCATGCACATTACGTGAGGTCCCCCTAGTACCCTCCCACCTCCCATATCCCCACTCCCCTCCGCTCTCACTCCTCTTCCCTTCTACTTTCTGGACTATAGTTATGTTTTGTTTTTCTGGCTTTTTTTATTAATTATTTTTTTGAAGCCATAACTTTGTACATTGATGCATTTATGGGGTTCAGGGTACTGCTTTGGTATACAATGTGAAATGTTTACATTGAACTAAGTAACACATCCATCACAATCATACTTATTTCTTAATAGTTTTGAAATGTGCCATTGCATCATGCACATTAGGTGAGGTCCCCGCATATACCCTCCCTTCTCCATATCCCCACTCCCCTTCCTCCTCACTTCTCTTCCCTTCTACTTTCTGGACTATAGTTATGCTTTGCCATGTGTATGAGTGTGTGGTTATATATTGATTTCATAGTAGTATTGAGTACATTGGATACTTTCCCCCCATTCTTGAGATACTTTACTAAGAAGAATATGTTACAATTCCATTGGTAAATATAAAAGATGTGGAGTCTCCATCCTTTTTTAAGGCTGCATAGTATTCCATAGTGTACATATAGCACAATTTGTTCATCCATTCATGGGTTGATGGGAACTTGGGCTTTTTCCATGTCTTGTGTATTATGAATTGGTAAAATGAGATTCTTGTATACAGCAGATATCCAGTTTGAGTTTATGTATCCAGTCAGCCAGCCTGGGCCTTTTTCAAGGACAATTTAAACATTAATTGACAGAATTAATAAGTCTGGTTGTGTTTTGGGTGTCATGATTTTTGGAAGTCCAGTGGACATTTTTAATCCTTTCACCACTGTGGACATTGGGTTTTGTTGAAAAATTTCTGAGTGAGTTTACTCTGGAGGTAGAGCATTGCACTGGTCATTGTGGATGATCAGTCTGAGAATATCCTGGAGACCTGGTTTAGTTTTGGCCAATTTCTTCAGCATGTCTATGTCATTAAAGTATTTTATTTCTCCATCACAAATGAAACTCAGTTTAGCTGAATAGAGGATCCTGGGGTGGAAGTTGTTTTGTTTTAGGAGACTTTAGTTAGATGACCATCTTCTTCTGGTTCGAAACGTGAAACATTTTGCTGAGAGATTTGCAGTCATTCTGATATTTGTTCTTTTGTGGGTGATGCTTTTCTTAAGTCTGGCTGCTTGCAGAATTTTTTCCTTCATCTTAACTTTGGCAAAGTTAATCACAATGTATCTAAGAGATGCTTTATTTGGATTGAGTCTTGTTGGGGTTCTGAAACTGTCTGCTATCTTAAGTTCTGTATCTCTTGCAGTGTTTGGGAAATTCAAAATCTCTAAAATCTCTTGGAGTAGAGCATCTGTACTTTTAGGACCATACTCTTCTCCTTCAGGAATTCCTATAAGATGAATGTTTGATCTTTTGGAGTTATCCCACAACTCTCTCAGGGAATGATCAGTTTTTGCTCTCCTTTTGTCTGCCTCTTTGAGTGTTTGGGAACATTCAAAAATGTTGTCTTCGGTTTCAGAGGTACTTTCTTCAGCATGGTCAACTCTATTACTGAGGGATTATACTGTATTTTGGAGTTCCTCAACTAAGTTTTTCATTTCCTTGAACTCTGCTCTCTCTTTTCTTATTATGTCCATATCTTTGGTGACTTGGACTTTTATTCATTAATTTTTTGAGACAAATTTAGAACTACTCTTTGGAATTCAATTTCCATCTTTTCTTCTATTCTATTTATCTCATTTTCTATCCATGTTCTGAATTTGATTCCTGACAGTGCTGCCATTTGTCTACGCATGGCATCTTCAGTTGTATCTCCTTTGTCATTTCTAGAGGGTGTTGATCTACTCTGGTTATTCATGTTGCCAGAGTTCTTCTGTTGGGTCTGCTTTATGTTTATTTTTCATTGTTTGGTTGTTAGAACTGGTAGGGTGAGATTGAATTGGGGTTCCAGGGTAGTAGAGATAGCCCCTTACCAAAGCGATAGGGTTTCTACCACAGTATTAGGTTTAAGTCTCAACTATGAAGAGATACAAACAGCTGTGATGCCCAGTCCCCACTGCTCAGTTCTTTTCCACTACAGAACTTTGAAGGCCAACCTTAGAATGTCCCCAAGTGGACAGCCCCAGACACAGGTTCCAACCAAATTGTCTCAGGCAGTGCAAACCCTGCCCAACAGAGAGGGATTCAAGGGTCTCCAATAGCACAATTGGAGCCAGAGATCTACACTCCCACCCGCCAGACTCAGTGCACACTGTTGTCTGCTTCTCTGTTCACAGGCACACCTGGAGCCAGGGGCCATGCCCCCACCCACTGGTCTCAGTCCACATCCAGCTAGCCTCTGCTTGCCAGACCAGTTGGAATCAGGGGACCACGCCCCTGCCTGCCAGTCTCAGTCCACTGCCTGGCAAGCCCCTGTTCGCAGGCTGTGTTGGAGTCAGGTCCTGGAGCCCTGCCTTCTGGTCTGAGTCCACACACAGCTACCCTCTGCTTGCCAGACCATCTGGAATCAGGGGACCACTCTACCACCTGCCAGTTTCAGTCCACTGAATGCCTGGCAGGGTATTGTCTAGGTGCAGAAGTAAGACCTCCCTGGAGAAAGAGACTTGGAGTTTAGTGGCTCTCTCTAGCGAGGTAAAATGAGAGGACTTTTGTTCCCTGCTCCTTCACAGATAGCCTGTGGTGGGCCTCCTGCTTGGGGGAGGGGTCTCCCATCCTCTAATCAATAGGTTTTGTACCTGTAATGTGTTTTCTTGAATGCTCTTCCTTGGAGTTACACCTTGCTGAACTTCTTTCTTGGCTCAACTCCCTGTCTTTGGCTTCATAGAGTCTGATTCTGTCCAGTTTTTCTTCCTCTGCTCAGGAGCCTCTGCTGAGGCTTTCTACCAGTCAGCCATCTTCCCAGAATTTGAGATTTTTGTTTACATCAAGAAAAGTAGGAGAACACACACACACATACATATATATGAAAAAACAAAAACAAACAAACAAAAACAAAACAAAACAAAAAAAAACATTCGGATTAAAAAAAATTTGTCCTGAAGTCAAAGAAAAAAAACTAAACTAAGCTTTTGGTCTCACTCCTGTAATCCAGCTATTTAAACTTCCTGGGCTTCAGTTTCTTCATTTCAAAACCAGAGCTCATTAGAAACTAGATGTTTGGGTAATTATGAGGATGAAATTAATACACATAAAGCACTTAGGATAGTGCTTTACACAAACTGATTTTCAATAAGTTTTTGCCACTTTTATTATTGTTATTACTTTTTCCCTGGGTAAAGGAAGATCATCTCATCATCTTCTCTCTCTCCATAAGTGTTCAGTGTATTGTAATGATAGCAACTAAAGGTAGTCCACCCACAGAAGTCCTTTCATTTTATACACCCCATGAAATACATCCAAATGTTTGACTCTCCTCCTCAAATTAACTTTTTTATGCTTTATCTTTAAAAGTTTCTGCAATGAATGTTTTTAGTAACTGGTCCTTAAATTATATCTTGAGAAGGCCTTACTGTATCTCAGTTTCATCTGCAGAATCATTTAAAATTCACAAATCCTTGCATTATCACACATCAAATGTCACAGTCTGGCAGTTAATCTTATTGAAAGGTTAGTTATGTGTAACACCTGCAAAGGTGTCTGAACTGAAGATTCCCAGGATTTGATACTAAAATGGGGATGAAGGTAAAATTAAATTGGAGATTGGAAAGGCAGTTGTGTAGGAACTGACTTTTGCCTATCTCAGCATCTTCAAGCTTCTGGCATGTGTTTCATTGATAATTGACAACTACATGAACAACATGCACAACAAACACCAAACTTCTCTTTTTACAAATGAAGTAGATTGCAGATTTGCTTCTTTCTATATAATTCTATAATAAGTTTTTGCAGGGATGAGTGCTCTGGGAGTTAATATTTAACTCATTCCAAATATAATTAGTAAGGACAAATTGCTGTGAAAAGAAAAAAACAGCCCATAGCCCCTTTTGCATTACACACGTTTTGATTACTGCTTACAAATATCTAGAAGCACAGGGCAAGTAGCAAAAGTGAGTGCAATGGGCCGGCTCAGGTGTGTGTGTCTGATTGGTTGGGGCTGGCAGCCTCCATCACCAGGCCAATGTGTTGCCCACTAATGGGAATGTTAGGTGAGAGCTAGCGCTTTTATTGTGGCTCATTTCTTAAAACCTACCATGTCAGCCAAACTGAAGCTCTCTGCAGACCACATGTGGCCCACTGGCTCTACTTCTGGAAGATATTGTGAAGGCCAGTTGTATGGTAGATGCTTGATCTTAGTGAAAAATATACTCAATCCAGTGGTAGATGCTCGACTTTGGTGAAAAATAGGAAACTATTGCTTTATAAAAAAAATAGGAAAAATAGGAAACTATTGCTTTATTTAGGGCCCACTTACTATAAAAATAAGTCATTTTATTACTTTATAACAATGCTGCTTCTCTCTTGACATGACAGCAAGTCCTCACTAGCATCAACATGTATAAAAGATATTCAGAAATAGGGAGTTTGACTCATCACTTTCCAAAAGACTCACTATTGAATGGGAATGGTATATAGATAAAATGATATAGAGAGAAATTGCAAGGTGTTTTTGTATAATTTCACTGTGATTAAGGGTTTATGGGATTGGGGTTGTGCCATTTTCCTTCCAAGTGCTCCTTCCACCCCAACCAAGCCCATGAGTTGTAGGTCCTCTGTTTAAGTGTCCTGTGCCATGAAAACAACAAAGTTTGTCTAATATTTTGGTGTTGGTAGATTTTTTAATGACAGTGGAGGGGAGTGATTTTTCTGCTAAAGGATCAAAATGCAAACATCCTTTCCAGGGATTCCCTCTGTAGAAAGCAAGGTAAAGTGTGGCTTATGTTGTTCTTTTATTGGGGTTATGTGAGGAATTTGCTGAATTCTACAGTGATTGACAAACTTTCTGCAGTTGACTCCCTGGTTTCAGCTGTGGGACAGTTACTCTCAAGCACTAGGTGGGTGACCTGGATATGTCTTCTCCAAGGTCCCTCCAGATCTCAGAGGCCTTATTATCATCTTCCTCACAGTATCTCTTCCGTCTGGTCTTCAATGTAGTGTTTGTGGATGACCTTTGTGTCCTGCTGTGTCTCTGGGCCTTCTAATTTGGACAGTAAGCATGGGTAGATGTGTGTGTCTGCATGTGTTTGTGTTTGTGTGTGTCTCTCTCTGTGTGTGGCAGAGATGCCATGTGTTGAGGAAGCCATGAGGATGAGCCACTCAGATCTCCATCAAGACACCTTGCTGTGGGGAGCACAGTGGTCTGAGAGCCTCAAGCTATCATTGCAGCAAATGTGAGGCCTCACTTCCCAGGGTCTGTTGCCAGCCAGTAGGCTGAGGAGTGGGGAATTAGTTTCAGCCCATTCTTTCTCAGTAAAGGCTGCTTCATAGGTGATTTTTTAGACTCCCCATTGGCCTTGCAGAGAATTTTTCAGAACTGCACTGTGGTCTGAGGTTCTTCTTACCTAATCCTCCCCTTTCCCTTCCCCAGGGGGCCCCACCTGCCTTATGGTGTGAAGGCTTTCGCTGCCTACTCCTTCCCTTTCTCCTTTTCTCCTTCACAGTTTTTATTTTTCCAGTAAATCTCTTGAATGACACCTTTGCTTCTTGAAGGACATGAATGGACATATGTGTATAATGTCTCTGTGTGTGCTTATATATACATACATACATTTATAAGTATATAGGGCTGTCCAGATAGTAACCAGTCATGTATGCCATTGTTTTTCGTATTACATGGCTAGATGCTTTCCAGAAATCCCTCATATACACACGCACATGCACACACACAGACACATGCAATTGACATGTAACAGAAAAATACCAGTGAATACTAATGTAAAAATTACATTAATCTATGTTTGGCTTTCTAAGCCTGTTAATATTCTGAAGTCATGTGGGACAGGTTTTCCAAAAATTAAAAAAGATAACCTTCAGGAAAGAGGAAATGTTATGTTACATATGTGCTTTCCATTTGCACAATAGTGGCTGCTTGGTGGCTTCAAGAAGCACTAAGTGATGTAAGGCACGAAGCCAGAAAGTTCTAGAATAAATTTCAGGAAAAACTCTCTTAGATATTGGCCTCGGCAAAGAATTTATGACCAAGATCCCAAAGGCATTTATAGCGCATCCAAAATAAATAAATGGGGCTTGATTAAATTAAAACGCTTTTGCACAGAAAGGAAATAATCAACAGAACAGACAGCCTTCAAAGTGGGAGGAAATATTCACAAGCCATACATATGATCAAGGGCTAACATCTAGAATCTACAGAAAATACTCTAACAAACTACCAAGAGAAGAACAAACAGCCATACTAAAAAGTGGGCAAAAGACTTGCGAAGAAGCTTTTCAAAAGAAGGCACGCAAAGGGCCAACAGAACATTAAAAAACAGTCAGCATCGCTAATCATCAGGGAAATGCAAATTAAAATCACAATGCAGTATCTACTCACCCCTGTCAGAATGGTTATTATTAAAAAGTCCAAAAACAATAGAAGGGAACGCTTATACACTGTTGATGGGACTACAAACTAGTACAACATTTATGGAAAATGGTATGGAGATTTCTTGAAGAACTAAAAGTAGACCTATCATTTGATCCAGCAATCCCACTGCTAGGTAAGTACCCAAAGGAAAAAGTCATTTTTTCAAGAGGACACCTGCACTTACATGTTTATTATAGCACAATGCCCAGTTGCAAAGATGTGGAATCAACCCAGGTGCCCATCAATGATGAGTGGATTAAAAATATGTGGTATATATACACCTTGGCACACTACTCAGCCATAAAAAGAATTGGTATCTTTTGCAGCAGTTGGATGGAACCGGAAATCATAATCCTAAGTGAAGTATCTCAAGAATGAAAAAACAAACAGCACTTCACTTTCTAATAGTTTGGAAGTAATTGATGGGCACACATGAGCACAAACAGAAGTAAAAGTCACTGGAAATCAAACGGGGTGGGGAAGGAAGGGAAGAATAAAAACCTCCCTGACAGGCAGCAGGCACAGTATTCAGATGACGGGCACATTGTAGCCCTTATTTAAGCATTATAAAAGCTATCCACATAACAAAACATATGTACCCCCTTAATGTTTTGAAATTTAAAAAAAGACAACCCTTGAGATTTCCACAATTTCCACATATGAAGCTGCAAGTACATTTGAAGCTGAAAAAATATTTTCTGTCTTATGTAGAAAAAAAATCATTGATACAGAGGTCCACATTGTTTATTTTGATAAAACTGGTCTCAATTCAAACTAAAGCCCTCTAAGAAAGTTTATCTTGGAGAAAGAGGTGTGACCCTCACAACAAAATAATTGACTAGTATCGTAGGTCCCAAGGCCAGTAGAGACTTAACAACATTAATATTTATATTAGGATTGTTACTACTAGTTCTTTGATTATGAAGTTACATAAGTTTTAGTGTTCCATCTTTTATTATTCTATCCAAAAATATTCTGTTTAGTGTGTAATTTTGTAGAACACAAAGTTTTTCCACATTATGGAAGAAACTCCAGTATATATCTATAAAGGTATGTATGTATTCATTAATTTTAGATAGCCAGCATCTGGCAAATTAATGGTTCTTTCCATAAAGATTTCCCTCAAAATGAATTTCAAGGGCCTATTTTGGAACTCAAATCTGAACATTGACTCTTTCTCATTCATTTGTGCTCTAACAATTCTCTCTTCGCACTCCGGACATATAATCCAGGCCGAATTCAGGAAAGGCCAGTATTCGGAGTATGGAGTATGTATGAAGTTATGACTTAGCGTAGACTCTTTCTCTGATGAGTCACTATCTAAATGACACTTCCCACTCACCCAATGTGAAGCACACAGGATTCCAAATTGTGCAACAGAAAGAGGGAATAATATTCACAGGCCATGCAACTTTAAGATCACTTAGTAGATTAAAACAGTAAGTGAACACCACTGGTTTGCCGTTTTAAGTAAATAATAGGGACATAAATGCAATGATGCATTTTATCAAATGCTTCTTGCTATACTTCACAGATGGAAAATATTTTCTCCTCTAGCCACTTAGATGACAACCTTAACCTAGAAATTTTTCTTTATGATTATCTAAAAGAAACACCAAAGTGTAAATGTATCTCTAGGTTTGCAGAAAAAAATAATATTGTCTCTAGGAAGAAAAGTCAGGTGCAACTTCGCAGAAGTAATGTCCATGAGTGAAGAATAGCTTTTTCTCCCCTCCAATGATGATAGGAGAAGTGATATGGGAAAATATAGGGCAAATATGATGTGAAGGATTTGGAGAAAACATAAGGAAGCCTTTCCTCATGGGGGGGCATCCTGAAAATATTACAATATTAGAAAGGATTACCTAGAAATAAAGTCAAACATCACAGTCTTTACAGCACTGAGATGGTGCAAAGAGAAAGAGGGTAAGTCACTGCTAACAAGGCCAAGCATTTTGTAAATCTTACCTGGCTTTGTGAATTGCCTGAGTTTCTCAAGATCTCTGCTATCCAATTCTTTTCATGAAATGTTTGCTTCACAATTTTCTATTTTCCTATTCACGTGATTTAGAAAACAAAAAAAATTAAAAATGAAATTTATATCCATCAGTTAGTCTATAACAGTGGTTCATAAATAACGGTAGGGAATAGAATCACTCGGGATAAGAAAAAAAATATGTCATGACCCTTACCCAGGACTTACTGAATCAACTTTTCTGGGTTTGGAGTTCAAGCATCTTTAATTTTTATAGTCACAAAGTATTACAAATGAACAGCCACACTAAAGAGCTACTTATTTGTATTTAATGTTTAAGCTTTAAAAGTATTGAGACTTTTCCAAAAGATTGGTTTGCAATGCCCGTCAAGAATAAAACAGACCCATTTTAATCTCTTATGCAAATTTAAAAAAAAACAGCTATACTTGAAACATTCAAGGCCATCTGAACCTAAGTTGCATGTGGTGACCCACCCAAAATCCCCCATGTGGAAGAGGTAAGGCCTAATCAAATAAAGTGAATTTAAAAGTCATCATGATCTTTTGAAAAAGCAGAATTTAGAACAAAAATGTCAACAGATACTGCAGGAGGAAATATGTTTGTAACTCTCAGCTTTCTATTCAAGTAGGAGAAATTAACTGTTCTAATAGAAAACACCATGTAATTGAGTAAACTGAGGCTCTCTGGTGCAATAACAATGTTCAAGGTCAATTGAAAGGTGGGGTAGGTCCACTGATGTGGAGTCTCAGGCTACGAGCATTACCAATGCCCACTGGTGTACAATGCCTTTCACCCTGCCCCTCCCTCACTGTAATTTTTACTCACTGTGCACAAAGATTTTGGGCTAACAAATCTTGAAGTAAACAATTTTCTCCTTTGAGATTTGAAGATTAGTTAAAAGTGAAATAATTCCCAACATATACTCTATTATCAATGTTATCCTATTTTCATTTTCCTTGTCAGTAAAATTATTCTACAAAGAAAAAAAATATGAAATGTAAAATTAAAAAAAGTAATTAATTACACTATAGTTTCTGCACGTGTAGGTTTTACACCTGGCTGTAATGACAACAAGAAAGATGCTGCTATGTCTTTGGTTCTGGTTATGAGAAGTAACGCTGTCCACCAGATCCAGGGATACACCATCGTGGCACTGAACTTCAAAGGATACTTGTAAGATGGACAGTGGCCACAGAGTGGGCTGCTTCCATCCTATTTTAATATTAGTTTAACAACTGGAAGGATCTGGGTGTTAAAATATTAAACACCTGTTCAATTATTAAAGAGTTAACATTCTTTTTCTGATTATTAAACCTGTGTGGAAAGAACATTGGCACTAAGGTGCAATCAGCTCTCCTAAGTACCACAGTCTTGCCATGTCACACATGTCAAATTGTTTCTATACTATCTTGGGTACCAAAATAGGGCTTAGAAGCACCAAAAAAATCTAAAGAAAATGCAATTAAAAACTACTTCTCAAAGTTTTCAGTGGGCACACGGATCATTTCCAAGAAGGATGTTCAGATTATTGCTTAAGGCAAAATGATGAGGGATGATGCTTTTGCCATTGATCTAACAGGAAAGGATTCCCAGCTAATGAACCTCAGGAAAGAGATTAATTAAAGGAACAAAAGATATTTCCAACTCTAACCCTTTATTGAATGTGACAAAAAGATGTGAGATTCATTAAAATGTGACAATAAGTAAGAAAAAATAAATGCTATTATATAAATGAATTTCTGAGTAAGTATCAGTCTTCCATAAAGATGGAGTCAAGTAACTAGCTAATGACATATCAGCAATATTTTATCATCTTTTAACATGTTGCCATGAAATTTAAAAATGCAAAAAATTAAATTAATGTATCTTAAAATTCATCTAATAATGAAGACTACCTCATCCCAGTTGCTGGTCTGAATAATTCCAGAGTTCTTCATTGTCCTGAACAGATGAATTGGTTCAATATATTTTATCTTCTTGCTTTATTGTAATAGAAAATGGAAAAGATAAATGTAAGGCAAATTTTGTAGAATTAGATTTAGAATAAAATATTTTGATTCTGCTGCTCAGTATCCAGCATTTCCCATATATGTAAGGATTCAGCTACCTTGCTAGATTACTGCAGATAAATTTTCCTAAAATTACACATGAAATAAGGTAAGCCCAGCAAACATGAGATCCTATGCTTTATAACAGACATTATTCTGGCCTTTACATGCTATCTATGTATCTATCAACAAAAGAAATGACATCCAACTCTTAGGAAACTGGCAGGTGCATGTACCAGGATCTGATAAGGGCTCCCAATTTGCCATTATCATTACCACGTTACATGACTCAGCATAAGTCACTCTATTTCATACAAAAAATGAGGTGCTAGACTAAATGCTCTTTAGTATTCTTTCTCACTCTCTAATTTTATTTATTTAATTATTTTTATTAAATCATAGCTGTGTACATTAATGCAGTCATAGGGTACAATGTGCTGGTTTTATATACAATTTGAAATATTTTCATCAAACTGGTTAACATAGCCCTCATGGCATTTTCTTAGTTATTGTGTTAAGACATTTATATTCTACATTTAGTGAGTTTCACATGTACCCTTGTAAGATGCACTGTAGGTGTGGTCCCACCAATTACCCTCACTCTCTAATTTTATAATATATAAATTAATAAGGGGAAATGTGGCTGGGATAATGCATAAACCTAGAAAATAAAAAGTTGTTAACATTTAGCCTTGGAATGTAATACTTTTCCATAGGAAATTACTTTACTATTTATTTTCTGCTTTGGGTAGTGTTAAAACTAGTTTCCACCTACAGGTCACACCACATGACTGTGAGGTCAGATGACTCAGTTTCATGCTTGGACAAAGGGTGGAACAGCCAAGGAATAATCCACAAAATAGATACTGCATACGTTATTGAAGGTATTTTCTGGGCAAATGAATATGATCTCTCATGTGCTTAATGGAGAACAAGAAGTGATCTATCAAGCAAACATTTATTAAATGCCTATTTTGTGTCAACTGATGGTGTTAAAAACTGTGAGAGCCGAAAGGAAATTAAAATATATAGTCCCTGCCTTTAGCAAACTTAAAATTTAGTTAAGAATCCTCCAAAATACCAAAATATCGTATCATTTAAACTAAGTATAAACTATACTTAGTTATGTAATAGTTAAACTAATAAGCTGGACAGTAAACTCAAGTTTCTTAATAAAAGGATAAAATAAAATATACAAGAGCATTGGGATCACTCTATCACTGTTCAAAAGGGAAATACCTTGTGCTACAATGAAAAATTAAGCAATTAACTGAAAATCTGAGAAAACGTGAAGGATGGTCGGGGATGTTCCAATATTAGGATCATAGATCTCCCGCAGGATGTAGAATGAAAGTACCTGACTTGAATTAATATTTCTTCTTAAGACAATTTCTTTATATGAGAATACTGTGCAAACATTAGAAAAAGAAAAAAATTGGTACTATATGGTAAATCTACAGAAGTAGAAATATTACTAGATAGAACATAAAATTACATGACATAAATCTTCAAATATAAATTAATATCTTGCTTACCTTTATAATGTACCTGAGTCATTACTTTAATTAATGCATGATGAATTTTTGTTTCACCTCTGCATTGATCAGAAGGGTTAGTTTTTGCTATGGCAATAAACCCTAAACTTAAATTGATCAATTACTTTCTCTGTGTCCATGCACTCTGGGACCAGCCTAATGTAACATCTCCAATCTGGAACGCTGCTGCATATCCTGACAGAGTAGAAAGAGAGACTGGCTATCACAAGTTGGCACTAAAATATTCATGAGCCAAAGCAAGTCACGCAATTAAATCTGCAGTCAAGGAAAATTCTCTAGAGAGTGGCACAGATATTTATGAAGTCCTTTTTTACCATTAAAATTTTCTTCATGAAAGTAGTAGATATATGTACTTTAAAAACAATGATATTAAAATATTTTAATTGTAAAGTAGAAAACAAAAGCAAAATAGGAGTTCCCCGTCCAACTCTCCCTTCTTTCAGGAACTAATAGCTTGAACTTACCCACTTATTCTAGTGTGTGTGTATCTCCTCCACATTTCTATGTAATAAACAACTTCCTAACAATATGCCCACTTCGTTACTTATTGACTTACCAACTTTCAACATAATATATTGGTTTTCTTTTTTATAGGTAAATATTGACGATTTTTAAAGAAAGCGGCCTGATTTTTCACTCTGATCTTCCCAATATAGTTGTATCACAATTGACTACCAAAACTGTCAGTATATTTCTTTTTATCTCTAAAACCGCCACTCATTGATGGGAGAATAGGAAACCTATGATTACAGTGTTGTTTTTATTTTTAATTTGATTACTTTTTTTGATGTAGAGTTTAAAATTGCCTCCTTTTTCACTTGCTTAAAATACTATGCATTAGTTGTTGATTTTCTCTGCAAATTCTCTGCTAGATACCTTATGTCCATAAATAATTCTCTATTAATATTCACACTAATGAAATGTTCTTTTTGTGCTTTTAGTTTTCATTTTGAAGACGTTCTTCCTGGAAATCAATTTATAGCTACTCAGAAGAATTTTCGCACTGGGGCAAATCTTACGTTGTTACTTTATAATTTATTTCTTTTATTTCAGTAGCTTGAAATAGTAGCCATTTTATTTAATTTATGATTCTGTAGTTTGACACTTAGGTTGGACTCAGCTAGGCAGTTCTTTACTTTTTTACTTTAGGTCAGGTCTTTGCAAGTTCCCTTCATCCCTTGTACTTTCTTCTGTTAATTTTTCTCATATGTTTCTAACGCTTACCTTATGGATGTTTCTTAAAAAGGAGAAAGTGGCGCATGAGATTTTCCTGAATTTTTCTTCGTGCATATCACCAAAATTATATCATATGCTCCAACACATGATTAATTTATCTGGTTATATGATTCTAGTTTCAAAGTCACATATCTCTCAAAGTTTAACGATGTTAAAGATCTTTGGCTCATTCTGTCTGTTCTTCAGTTCTTAATTATTACTAATTTTAAAAAATATGATTTCCTTTTGTAAATTCCTCTACTAAAATTTCTGTTATTCAAATATTGCATTTCTTGAATTTATCTTTTGACTTTCTAGTATTTTTCTGCTATCTTTCACTTCTTTGTTTTATTCTAGTTTGGGAGAGATTCTTCAATGATTATACTATTATTCCACCTTTTCTGCCTACATTTTATTTTGATTATCCAATCTCTTTGGAGAGCTATCATTCATTCTTTGATTTATTCTCCTCTTCCTCTCTGCTAATATCTTTTTGACTCAATAACTTTCCTTACTTGTATGAAGATGTGAATTTTTATTTTTGACAACTTTCAATCTTATGTTATTTTGTGGGTTTTTTTGCCCTCACTTTTTCTAGTAGTTTGTTTTTATCCTTTTTTTGTTTGTTTGTTTGTTTGTTTTGAGACAGAATTTCACTATGTCACCCTCAGTAGAGCCCTATGAAGTCCCATCTAGCAGCAACCTCAAACTCTTGAGCTCAAGCGATTCTCTTGCCTCAGCCTCCCAAGTAGCTGGGACTGTAGGCACCTGCCACAATGCCCAGCTGTTTTTTGTTGCAGTTGTAGTTTAGCTGGCCTGGGCTGGGTTCGAACCCCCTAACTTCCGTGTATGTGGCTGGCACTGTAACCACTGTGCTATGGGTGCTGAGCCTATCTGTATTTTCTCTCACATTAGATTGTTTCATCAATTATATGTTGATCTTTATATGTTTATGTGGTATGTTTATGCATATTTATTGTTTTGTGGACTTTACTACTGAGTCATTACCTAATTACCTATACCCTCCATGACAGTATGTAAAGGTTGTTTCTCTAGGATTATTTAATTCTTCCAGAGAAATCTTTTCTCATTCTTGATTGACTTAATTGGTATAAAAGAATTCTTGATTGGTTCATCACAAAAGATTGGTTAGGGGACATGGTTTTGTAAACTTTTGCTGGTGTTCTGGGAGCAGAGTTCTACGTTTTAGCATTGAGGCCTTTCTACGTTACACCCTCTTTTCTTTTTTAATCCCATACATTATCCTGGACTTTCAATATCTGTGGTGGCCTCAAATCAGAAATTTCCTTTTCTATCTCTAGAAACTGTTCCTCCTTTGTCCTGCTGGTTAGGGATAGGATGATTCACCATTACCTTGTTACACAGAGGGAGTGAGGATTACATGGTTCATCCCTAGGCAACACTTGAAACGAATTCTCCCTGTCTCATGTTTTTAGTTCCAAGTCCTATCTCAGTGTCTTGTAGGATTTTATTGTTATTTATTCCACTTTGCTAATTCTGTTGCCAATGTTTCATTTACTTTTTCTTCATAAATTTTTTCACATTTCTTATCCACTATTTTCCACTTCTCTCATCTTTTTTGTAGGTTTGTCCTTCACTACAAAGCACCCATATAGGTTACTGCCCTTTAGAAAGAGTTTTCTTTAGGGACAAAAAATGAAGCCATTTTCATTGTGTGTGTTATCTGAAAATGGACTGTTAAAAATAATGATTTCACTGATTCAAAAAGGAGCTATCATAAAGCAATCCTCTATCTTGTGCAGTAACATAACTTCTCAGGAACTCCACTGCTCCTTCCTTTTCAGTTAGCAATTGACAACCTTAAAAAACATTATCTACTTTAATATAATGCGTAGGTGACAATATATTTGATATTTGTTAGGTTTTATAATGTTTTTTATAAAGATTAGAATTTATAACTAAATATATTAAGTCAGAACGTGAAAAATAATAACTACTATTTTGTGTTATTTTAATATATGTTTCAAAGCTAAGCTTGGCATCATGTGCATGGTTGATATATTCTTAAATATTATAATATAAAAATCATTTTTTACTATTCAAAAAATGAGTTGAATTTGAATACATCAGTATAGAAAATGGAATAATCTGCCCAGAAGGATGAATTTTTTAATTTGACAATCCTGGGCTTGAATAAAAGCTTTGCTGGTTACTAGATGTGTGAACTTGAATGCAGTACTTAAATAAGTTCTCTTAGCCTCATTTTCATTTCTTTATTTCTCAAATGGGGTAGATCAGCAAAATGTTGTATTCTTTGGACGACTTTAGGATTACTTGAGATCATTTGGTATGTATCCAGGCATAAGGACCGACGTAAAATGAATGCAATAAATGTTTGCTGACATTAAAATTACATGTATTGTAACTAATATTAATAAGCCATTGATTAGTGAAATTCTCGTGGATTGTGGAAAAAAGACCAAAAAAAAAAAAAAAAAAAAAAAACTTAAAATAGTCAAGAAACTATGCAGAGTAAAATATAGACTAGAATTTGGCAACAGAAGAATGACTATCTAATGCTTTCTGTAGGTATGTGGACTAGAGCACTAGAGGTAAGTGGGAATGTCAGAACGCTCATGAAATTGCAGAAGAAAGCAAGTTCTGAGAAAGCATAAAGATAAAGTAGTTCAAGATGTCTATGTTTTTCAATCTATTAGATATGTCTAAGGTCTCATTATATTCATCATTTCACAGCTAAAATTAGAAATTGGGGGAGACTGATTTAAAGGAGGAAGGCAAACTGAATGGTTTTTAAGGCAAGCCAGTGTTAAAATGAAATTCAACTTTATATTTAAAATATGGCTACTCTTTTATAATTGAAAACATATGGAATTAACCTAAGTGTCCATCCACGGTTGACTAAATAATAAAAATATGACATGTGTATGTGCATATACTCATGTAGACTAACAGCCCAGACTTCACTAAGCAATATAACCCATGTAACAAAACCACACTGTGCCCTTTAAACTCATTCGAATAAAAAAGCGACTACCCATAATTCCTCTGGGACACCAGGCCTATGCGATTTTAACACGAATTCGGATAAAGCACCTGCACTGACTATGTAAACAGGCAGACTTTTTCTTTAGTTGACACTTGCATTTATATGGAAAATTTGGTGCTAAGGTTCCATCTATTTATGTTCTGTCACCTTCTGATTCATCTCTTGTAAAAGTCAATATGTCACTATTCTCTGTATGTCAGTGGAGACTGATTGGAGGGCTGACTTTAAAGACAGGTCAGAAAGTCATTGCATAAAAAGGCAACAACCTTTACTGGAAAAGAATTATGCTAAATGTCAAAGAACAAAAGATTTAAATGTGATTTAAAGACTGAAATGCAAAATGTTTAACTGTGTTGCTGGCATATTAGGTTCCAGATCATGTAAAACTGATGAAAACACAATCAACAGTCAGGCAGGATCTCTTAGGAATGCTGTTTCTCTTCCAAAAGAAAGGGGAATTAGCCAAATAGGCTTTTGTGGAGGAGTCTCTATCTGCCAGAAGGCCCAAGGGAAATCTAAACACAAAAGGAAAAGAACAATTTCATTTTACATTCTGGGCTTCCCATTCCCTGACCTTGGTTTTTGTTTTTTATTGTTAATGCTGTTGTTGTTGCTTTGTTTTTTGAGACAGATTCTTACTCTGCCGCCCTGTGTAGAGTGCTGTGATGTCATAACTCACAGCAACCTCAAACTCTTGGGCTTAAGAGATGCTCCTGCCTCAGCTTCCCAAATAGCTGGGACTATGGTGCTTGCCACTATGCCCAGCTAGTTTTTCTATTTTTAGTAGAGTCAGGGTATCCCTCTTGCTGAGGCTGGTTTCCAGCTCCTGAGTTCAAGCAATCTACCTGCCTTGACCTCCTAAAGTGCTAGGATTACAGGTGTGAGCCACCATGCCCAGCACCCTGACCATGTTTCAAATAAAATATATCTCTAGAGGTGAGGGGTCCTCTCATTTTCATAAATACTGGACCCATACAGGCTTCACATAAAGAATAAATACCATCTCTAATGTAACTGAAAATATTCTATAGAATGGAAGACACTCTGAGTCAGCCTACAGCAATTTATTAAACTTTCCTTGAATACTGTTGTTTTAAGAGAATTTTCAACTTAGATTATCTCTGCAGGTGAATCCATTATTTACATTTGCCTTGTGTTAGGTATAATAGTTAAAGAAATTAGGAAATCAGCTCTGGAGAGAAAGTGGTCTGAGACCAAAGTATGACCTTGTTGAGTTGAAGATAGATGAAGGCTAGAGAAGTTAACCTAAAACAATTTTCTAAAAGGTATTTTTAGTGAGAAACTTCAATCCTTGGAATTTGTTTGAACATCTTTTTTTTTTTTTTCCTTCAGACCTCTAATAGGAAGGACTCTCTAGTTTCCATACCACAGTGATAAGAGTATAAAAAAGGAATTCAGCTCAATTTAGTAATTACCTTGTATTAGTCTGGCTGAAAGTTGTTTTGCATTTAATGGTTTAGGAGAACCAATTGAATGCTTTGATTCTAGTAATAATAATTCCAAAGGGTAGAGCGGGCAAATTCCCAAGTGATGTTTAGCTTATTATAATGACCATATCCAAAGCTTTTGAAAAGTAAGTTTTTGTCAGAGACTCTGAATAAGAGCAGGTCAATGTGGAGAAAAGCATGAGAAAATAGGAGAGTCAAAGGAAGTCTGGGAGAGTCCTTCCCTCTCCAGATTAGGTCCCAGGTGATAGTGGACATTTGTTTTTGTCCCTTCTCATGTTAAGAGGGAAGGTTCTCCCCAGAGATCTCCTCATGTGCTTCCAAGTTGCTGACTGACTCCTGCTCTATTAGTCAGGGATCTCCAGAGAAACAGGACCAATATGATATACACATACACTTGTGTGTATGCAGAGTGCACCAAATAATGGCAGTATTTTAGGAAAGGAAAAAACTATATTGAAATCCACCCTGTACTGAAAAACTAACACACAAAAGATATACAAAATATGAGCCTCAATTTTTATTATTAGATTCAATTGCTAAATTACAATAAGAATTTCTAACATTCTCAATTTCCATATTTATCTTGTCACAGATGGTAACAAAAAAATGTGTGGACAGGCACTGGTTTTACCTACCATGCTTGGTGCAGCCTGATTTAGATAGGTCCGTAGTATGATCTTGTTCCCGGTTATTATTTCAGGGATGTTCCTTTGACCTAAGCTGGTCACGTACATCTGAATGTTAGGACTTTTAGTTGGGAACTCTGGGACAATCATTTGCTAATAAGGATATCTAGCCAAAGAATACTGTTTTGAAAGAGAAAAGCTATTCTTTGACAGTCTTATTAAAGAATCATTAATTCATATCAGAAGATTGGGAAGGGTAGATGTAGAGGTAATATTTTTCTGAGGAACATGATATAGCTGAGCCGTTATGAGCCACAGTATCTGGTATGTTTCAGAGATCACTTGGCAGTTACAAATGCTAGGGGCAGGGAAACCTTTCCTCTACGTGTGTATAGCTCTTGAACTATGTAGGGCTTACTGCTAAAATTATGTTATGAGGCCAAATGCAAAGCCTCCAAATTATAGATGTTTGTGTTTCCTAGTTTACAGAAATAAATATTTATTAAAGAAATTTTACTGAGGATGAGTAAGAAAAAGAGGAGGAGGTGGCACCACTTGGCACTTCTCAAGGCAGGTTACCTACTCCTGCATAACTAATATGGCACCTGCCAAGCTTGAAGGCTGTCTCACCCCTTCATAAGAGATCAGGTAAGAGTGTTGGCCCACGGGTTTCGCATAAAGGGCTGTCCAGTTTAAGAAAGACATGAGAAGTTAGAAGGCAGTTCAGAGGACATCTGTCATGATGATAAAGAGCTTAGAAAAGAAGGTATAGGGAAAGTGGTGGGAAGGATATTGGGATGATTTAAACCTGACAAGAAGAGATTGAATAGAGTGTGACAGGTACTGGATATTGGACATTTGCAGGGGTGACTATATGGAGGAGATATTTCTAAGTTGTTTTTTATTTGTTTGTTTGTTTTTTATGCCAAGTCATTCTTAGTAAAAGATGACATTTACATGGAGCATAGGATAATCAGGTGAAGCTGCTCAAGACTGGATTCTGCCCTTGCACTTTGCTAGTCCTAGGTCTTACCTTGCCACCAAGGATGGAGGGAACCAATAGCAAGAGATTCTTTGTTGTTGGTTTCCAACTCCATTCCCACATTTATGAGTGGGAATTAGATTAGCTTAGAGAGTGGCAGAAAGTCACTTTCCTAGAAGAGGTTGGGCAGAACTGGGAACTAAGGAGAACTGAGCTTTCCACCTTAGGCCACAGGCTATGTCTCTGGGTGTGGTGGAAGGTTCCAGGAGAAAACCCGAAACACTGTGTCTTTGTGGTTCTGGATTGGTAAATTAAGAAAACATGGGTTCTCTGAAGGAGAACAGTCTCTGCTGACACTTGAAAGTCACTGTGCCATGTCAAGTGGCACTCACTCACACCCTCATAGTGGGCTGATGAGGACATGCATGTTGAAATCTTCCTAGCTTTGTCCCCATGACACACGTCTCCTATGAAGGGGCAGGTGGGACTGTCGGCTTCTGATTCTGTGTCATCCTTGAGCACAGGAATTCTGAGAACATCAAGAGGGCATTTTGCAAACTACTCCTTTAAGTTTTTCAAAGAATAAAAATGTTTTATCACTTTCAAAAATTTATAAAACTAACCAACTTCCGTGAATTAAAAACAGAGAGTAATATTATTCATAGGTAATAAATTTCTGGGCTTCCTAGAGAGGAGAAGTGAGAGAAGCTGGAGTCCCACCAGCCTCTTACACTTTTCTTCTTGTTTCAAATTTCATATTAATGTAAGCGTATGTATGATCAGTTTACATTGTTTGCATTTGTAAGGTAAAGTTCAAGTTGCTATGGGTTCCTTCACCCAGGAGGTGTGCCACATACTACTTATATTATGCCCATTAGGAACTTACTGAACCCTCTACTCCCCAATATAAGGCATAAAATGATAAAAACTCTAGAAGAAATTATGGGAAAAATTCTTAGCCATATCAGCTTGGGGAAAAAATTATGAAGAAAACCCCATTGGCAATTGAAGCAACAACAAAAATAAATATGTGGGACTTGATCAACCTAAAATTTTTCTGCATAGCTAAGGACATCCAACAAGTCAAATAACCTTCAGAATGGGAGAAGTCACATGTTACAAATCTGACAAATGCTAATAACCAGAATCTACAGAGAACTCAACAAGAAAAGAGCAAACGACCACATTACTCTTTCCTTTTTTAGTTTTCAGTGCCAAGGCAGAGCCAAGAGGAGGAAGAAAGGCAGAACACTGAAAGGGAACGTTCTACTTGACCTGAGATCCCCATGGGCAACTTTTCTGTTCTTCCTACAAGCTCCCAGATCCACGATCGCTGCTGATGTTAGTTACTAGATACAGTCTCTCTGGGAAGATAGAGTCCTCATAGGAGAATAGAGTCCTCACAGGAAAATAGAGTCCTCATAGGAGAATAGAGTCCTCATAGGAGAATAGAGTCCTCATAGGAAAATAGAGTCCTCACAGGAGAATAGAGTCCTCATAGGAGAATAGAGTCCTCATAGGAGAACAGAGTCCTCATAGGAGAACAGAGTCCTCATAGGAGGATAGAGTCCTCATAGGAAAATAGAGTCCTCATAGGATGACAATGGGCTCTGAGACACTTCTCAGGGTCCCTGCTCTGCCCATGAAGACCTGGGCCATGGGTGTTCCCCACTAGGTGACTGTGAGAGAGACATTAAGGACTTCTGTCTGCTTTGGATTCAAAACCCTCTGTCTCCTGACGTTTTGTATGTACTTTGACTTCCTATGTGCTCAGCTTTCTCTCTGAGGTAACTAGTGATGCCTGTGCTTCATGTGCTGATTTTGGGCATCGTGTGGGATAATGTATGTGAAAATGCTTTATAAAGGAGTCCATATACACATGTGAGCCTTGTTAATGTTGACCATTTGACCTTGTATGCTGATTTTCAGAGCTACCAGAGTTTCCTATCCCAAGGGTGTCCCATAAAGGGACTCCTGTATGATCCCTGTGCTCCTACCTTTCCTTACATTTAATCTACTTCCCTGGTTTCCCAGGTCAGAGCATTCACTAGGGAGAAGCAGAGGAGGTAAGAAAGTTGCTTTCTGCTCTGATAGGTGGCTAATCTTTTCCTTGGTTTCCTGGTCCCATTTTAAAGCATGTTATGTGTGTTTCAGGGATTTAGCACACTCTGCCATGGTCATGGGAAGGGGAAGCTACAGGAACAGGAATGTGAGTGAAGGTTTTGGAGAGGGGGGAAAGGCATATTGGGAAGTCCTCAGGGCAACGTGAGGAGGGTGGCAGGCTTCTGGTGGACCCTCCCCTGCTAGGCCAGCAGGTCCTCCTTTCCTTCTTCTGATCCTGGCTGTAGCTTTGACCCTCCGGTCTTCTGCAACTCCTAAGGTGAGGATGATGATATCATGAGCTTTTGTCAACTGTTATGTCCAGACCCTCTGTGTGATGTGTGTGCTAGAACAGCTCTGTGGTCATGGAAGTGCTGTTCTGGCAGTCCCTGGAAAATGTGCTCCCTCTGTGTCACTTTAGCCTTCTACAGTTTCCTGACAAAGTCATCAGGCACTTTGTCCTCTGCCCTCTTAGCAAGCCCCCTAGGAAAACTAATACCATCTCTTCTGCCAGAGCTGTCTCCACCTCCACCCTCCATTCTCTCACGGACCTACTGACCCTCTCACCTGAGTGACTTTCACCCTCATCACAGGGTGACTCTCCACTTGAGCCTGTTCCTCCCTTGATTCCAAATTCCCAGGACCATCTTCCACCCCAGCCATTTGCCTTTCCCCCTTTCCCACGACATCACACTCAAAGAGCAAAGCCTCTTGCCAACCAGAGGCCACAGATGCTGTCTATCAGGGAATAATTCAGGGGGCTCAGGTGTAAGCCCAGGTTCAAAACAACTGGAAAATGTCCTGACAGTATAATTGAGCAAGAAATTTGAGAATGAGCAAAGCTACAAAGAAATGAATATGTATATTTCACTCAAAAACTACCAGTTCTTCAGTATTATTTTAAGAAAACAATTGGTTAGTGAATGAATGTGAGGCCATAAAACAGCCATGTCTTACGTTCTATTAGAACTTTGTACCACATGGAAATGATCTATATTTGCACCATCTGATATGTAGTCACTAGCCACCTGTGGTTATTGAGCACATGAAATGTGTCTAATGAAGCTGAAGACTTACATTTTAAATTTTATTTAATTTTAATAAACTTCTATTGAACTTGAAACTATATTGCTATATGTAGATAATGGCTACCACTTGGGGCAGAAAAATTATAGAAAAGCATACTATCCATGCTCTGCAGAAAAAATTGCTTGGATATTATTCTGACAACGGTTGCAAATCCTTAATAATTTTAAAGCAGGAAAGTGGCATGGCAGAATTTGCATGTTAGACAAATTACACTGGCAAGAGCTTAGCTGGATTTGTGGGGACAGTCATGAGTCAGAGAGTCTTCTTATAATACTGTTGTTATTATCCATGGAGAGAAACAGTAATGGGGACATTTGGGTTGATCTGAAAAACTATTTAAGTACTAAAGGACATAGTGAGAAAAAAAAAATGGATAAATTTAGGATTATGGTTAGATGACCTGCTGTGTACTATGCTACACGGCAGTGTGTGCTAATGACACAAGATAACAAGGTAATAGTTTTAAGATGAGAAAAAGAAATTTACTGGTGTGCTCCCACTTACTGGGCACCATGGAAGGATATATGGCCCATCTCTGGAATGCAGCACACAAATACAAGAGGGACTCTACCTAACAAATTCAAATATCATAACCTAGTTGTTTCTACCCTCACATTAACCTGAAGTTAAAAAAGAAGGAGGAGGAGGAGGAGGAGGAGGAGGAGGAGGAGGAGGAGGAGGAGAAGAAGAAAGAAATTCACAGCAGCGACTTTGCCAGAATGACTAGAGGTTCTAAGGCTGATAGTGAGAGTTCTTCCAAAAACAGTCTATGCCTGCTCCAGCAAATCACAGCTCTCCTGCATTTGCTGTTTACTCCTGCCCAGCATCTCTGCCATCTTTTGTTCAGAATATTATTTTACACAAGAATGATGTCACTCTCCGATTTCACAGAAAATGTTCTGAAAATAAAACCCACTGTGGAAGGAAATAAGGCTGAGGGAGAGTTCTGATGACATTTTTTTTTATTATTATTATTGGTTCCTGGATCTAGCACATGCCTAAAATCAGATGCTTCTGGAATTTTTAGTTATATGACTCAATGAATTTACTTTTTGTTGTTGTTGCTAGATAGTTTTGAGTTGTGTTTGTGAAAGTCATGAATGAAAGAATCCTGTCTAAATCCTCAACCAGAATCAGTTGAGGTTGAGTATATGGCCTCCCATCCCCCCACCCTGCCACCCCCACCATCAGAGCAGGAAGTGACTCTTGAGACAGAAAGAGTCTTTGTTTTTCTCTGTTTCTGTTTGGTGTAAGGCCTTTTGTGAGAAAGGAGAGATGAAATTATTGTTGTCCAGGATTGGGTGGCAATATCAAAACTTTCGAGCATGTTTATCTCACCAGGAATTCTGTAGTCTTTCCCCAAGTGCTCACTAATCCAGACATTTGCATTTGGCAGTATGGCAATTCTCCATTGCAACAAAGTTCAAGTTTCTCTGCCACACTTAAAAAGAAAGTGACTAAAATGAAATCTCTTCTTTCTTCTTCTACTTCTAAAAAGACTCATAAGGTCACAGGTGTACTCTTTCAAATATAAAGGTTAGATATGAACAAGTATCATCTTTAAACAACACTACTGACATTGACTTAGTATCAAAAGCATCCTACTTAGGGTTTTGAAATTAACAATTATCAAAAGTCATTAAATGGCTAAATAAATATTTAACATATGGTGATATTTTAAAAGTATAGCATGCCTCAATGTAGTATGTGGAGCCCTGTTTTCTAGATTCACATTGCAGATCCAACACTTACTATGTGTGAATTTCGGGCAAGTTACTTAAACAAGTTTGTGACCTATATGTTAAAGTAGTGAATATAGGTGAATGGCTTTGAATAGTATCTGGACAAACAGAAAATGCTTAATAATACTAGCTGTAATATTAGTTTATTACAGAATCATGCCAACTAAAGAGAAGTTTTTAATAACCATTCAAATCAGAATGCCATCAATACTTGTATTTGACTACTTTGAGAGAAAACAGGTATAGAGCAAATCATCTCAGTTTAAATGACCCAGTATAGGATCTATTGAGTTAAAAATAAGCAAAAAAATCTTATTCTTAAGGTTTTTGTTAAGGCAAAAAAGAAGCCAAGATTTTAAAATTCCACCATTTGCACAGTACTTAAATTTTTACAAATCACTGGATGAGTTGTGGTTATCATGTGACTAATGAAATAGAAAGAAATAGAACATTCTATTATAATATACCAGTACCTAACAGGTGGACCAAAACAAGGCCTTGTACCTTTGAGTATAAGTCAACTCTCAGCTGGTTAGGTTTTTTTGTTTTTTTCCCCTTTTTTGTCAAGAACCATTACTATCTGATAATCTGTGTGCTGAAGACTTGGTGATGATCTCAAAGAAACATGCTTGCCGCCTTACTTCTGGCTTCAATTAACTGAGGTTTCCATTATAGGAATCACCGCTGAGCTCTGTTTTCAGTGACGAATTGCACACAATCGCATTGTTTGTACGAAGGCCAAAGAATGAGTGGGACAGCCTCTTAGGCCAAACTTTGCTCCTTCTTCCTGGGCAAGAAGTGGGCTCACATGTGAAAAAACAAAGGAAACATCTGCCTTCCATAGCTGCCTGTGATGTTTATTTTGTAGTTGACACATTTCAAATACAATCAGAGATTAAAATACTAGCTAGTGTCTCCTCTTTGTCATTATTTGGCACATCCCAATGCTGTTCCCCACAGTGTCTTATTCAAATATTCCACACTGAAAATGTCCATTCACTGCCTCACTTGAAAGGAGTTTATTATACCATTGTATCTCATTGTATCTAAGAAACTGGGCCCAAGCAGCTCAAAACCTGGTTCCTCCAGCTTGCTGAGGACAATAGGTCCTCAATAGCTAGCTCATTTGTAAATTAGATCATAATTACAATACCGACTTCATAGAGTGGCTATCAAATAAATTAGGAAAGCACATAGGATAATTGGCATATAGTAAGAGCTCTGTGAATAGAAGGTAGTACTAATTATAATCATAAGAATAAATCATAAATACAATTTTCCATAATTATTAAATATTTCAATTAAGAAATGAATTTTTATAAAATTCATTTCTTTATGGAATGGATCAAAGTTTACCATTTTTCTTATCACATTTCAGATAAGGAATGGCACAAAATTGGTAAAAAAGCAAATCAAAACCCACACCCCCAAGAAAGAAAACACTCACTTTGCTAATTTTTTCCCAGTGTTTTCTTATTACAAATTTCAAAATTCAGCAGAGTTGAATTAGACAGTGAACATTAGACAGCCACTAATGATCTGTCTGCTTTTAAAGTGTTTTAACATATTGTGGAATTGGAAAATTCATTCTATTTCAAGAAGAGCTGAGACTCGCAAGTTAGAAAAGTCAGTAGCAAAATTTTCTGGGCTAGTCCAGGCTGGAGAGTGTGGTGACAGAACCAAGCACATGGGTGTTGCTAAATGTGAGGAATGGCTTTCTGTGTTGAACCAAACTTAGATCTCTCCAGGGCTTTGCCTGAGACCAGCATCAGAAGGGAAGCCTGTGCGTGTCATGGCAGAGAGACCACTGAGACCAATGGGATAACACAGTCCTTATTGATACCTGGGGGAAAATAACAAATAATTAAATGATAGATGGCAAATTGTAATCACTTCAAAGAGTGGGAAAAGGCAGTCAGTCCTATTATTATTATTTTTTTTAAATATGGTTCTCAACCTGGGTACTGGCACTACTTACTCCAAGGGGACATGCTACTTAGCCTTTTATAGTCTGGTCCAATTATACCTATGTCCATTCCTATTTTTTGAGATAGGTTGATATATTCATATGTCTGTATCCGTACGTAGGTATCATCTATATCTGTATGTGTATGATTGTATCTGTGTCTATATGTGTTTTATCTACACATATAATAGGTGGGGCTTTTAAAAAAATTAAATACTACTGGACGGCTCCTGTGGCTCAAAGGAGTAGGGCGCCAGCCCCATATACCGGAGGTGGTAGGTTCAAATCCAGCCCCAGCTAAAAACTGGGAATAAAAAAATAAATACTACTAAAAAGTTAAATATAACTAAAGGAGAAAATAAAGGAAGTAAAAGATTGTATATAACAAAGTAGTTGCATTAACAAGTGTGGGCACTTCTCCAAAACTGGGGTAAACTACAGTCAAATCCACACCAAGTTTCCAAAAATAACTAATTTCTCACATGAAAAGCGTGGTACATTTTTCTAACATCACGCCTCCTTCTTCTGCTTCTCCTCTGTTTACCTTGAGAAGTGTCTACTTTTATGCTTCTGGGGAGGGTCTAAATTATCTGCTAAGTCTTACAAAGACGTTCATGAATTTACTACATTGCCCTTACGTTGGGAGCCACGTACAAGCAGCTCGGTCAGGTTTCAGAACCTTGATACACCTGTGTCTCATCGTCGTGTTCATATCAACATGTGGCAGTGTCTTGCTGAGTGCCACTTGTTATTTCTTGTTCCATGTCTTCATGTGCATTGAGAAAATGTCAGAGCTTCAAGTAGAGCAATGAACAAACATTTGTAAATTGCTGCGAAACTTGCCAAGAATGGAAGTGAAATCAGGGATATGTTAGCCCACGTATATGGGGATAATACCATGAAGAAAACAGCAGTGTACAAATGGGTTAAACTTAGTCTCGGGAGAGAAAGTATCACCTATGAGAAGAAGTCAGGGTGCTGGTAACAAGCAGCACTGATGAAAACATTGCAAAAATTTGTCACATTATGTGTTGAAATCATCTGCTGACTGTGAGAAGCATAGCAGATCAAATAAATATGGACAGAGAAACAGGAAAATCTTAACTGAAAATCTTGGCATGAGAAAGGTGTATGCAAAAATGGTTCCAAGGGAGTTCACTAAGGAACAGAAGCAAAGAGCCTGCTCAGCACTGTCTCCGCGGGAGTTTGTAGCCAGTAAACAAATAACTGCGTTGGAACCCTTCTTACCCACCTGATCTTGTCCTTATGACGTTTTTCTTTACCTTAACATAAAGAAAATATTGAAAGGAGAACATTCCTTTCAATTGAATTGACATTGAAAGGAGGGGTGGACTAGGTTCTGACATCAGCGTACAGCTTCCCAGGGGGAGTTTTTGAAAGGTAACTGTAGTGCTATTGAATAGTGAGGCGTGTAGCACTTTCTCCAGGACGAGTTCATGAACTTAATTGTCAGACCTTGTGAGGGATGCACATTTTGGGGACATGGTAGAAGATTATCTTTTCAGGAGATGTCACTCATAGATGTTCTTCTATATGTAGCAATTCCATCTGGTTGAAAATTCGGCAGATTTCTAACACAAGCAAAGAACAAGTATTTAAAACAACAGTGTGTTTTATTTCACCGTTTATATAATTGATCTGATATCCTTTTGGCAGTTCTATGACATTTCTCGCACCTGCAAATGTTTCTGTAGGAGGCACCTGTGAGAAAAGGTTTGGCAGTAAGGGATTAGGGGAGGGATTTGACATCATCTAACATGATTTATATCATGGTCTCTTGTTAAAGAGCATGAGAGTACATAAGAGCACAAGTCGAGAACACCGACATTATTGCATGGCAGTCTCCACTCCTGTTGTGTGTCACTTCTATAAATAGCCTCAGGAGCAGCTAGTCAAGGGTGGTCTGGCTAAGACTGACAGACTGCTGCTGAGACTGCTGCTGAGATGCTCACTCCTACTAATATTGAGTGTCACTTCTAAGGTGCTTTGGCACCTGAGACCCGAACAAGACCTAGTCCAAGAAAACTGGCACAGCAGCCCACAGTCCGAGAGTTGATCAGGCGGGGGCCAGAGGCCTAGTGTCCGGCTCCCACGAGGCCCTGGGTTGGGGCCCGAGACCCCGTCCTGGGCCCTGACACGTTTCTCTTGGTAGCTGGTGGTAAGTGGCACATCAGATTCTGTGCATTCCCCCAGTTGGTGGTAAGTGGCACATCGGATTCTGTGCATTCCCCTAGCTGGTGGTAAGTGGCACATTAGATTCTGTGCATTCACAACAACTCATTTGTTTCTTCACTGACAACTTCAAAAGATCACGTTAGCTCAGCCCTATGCCCAGGACTCCTAGTTGCATGTGGAATTCTTGGCACAATTAGGGTTTTCATAATAATTGATATGGCATCTGAAGTTCTCCATCTTAATTATTCTTGGGGTATGACAATAGTTTTCTCTATTACATATCCTGTATCTCTCTCTCCACTGCCAACACAGGGTTAGTACAGAGCCCAAGACATGCTTGCTGAGTGGATAAATGTGTGAATATAGCATAAGAAAATTTGAAAGTAGTTTATTAGAAGCTTATTTTATTACATATTGAAAGGAGGCTATCTGTTCAATTCAGAAAAGATATTTGAGGTGACTCATCTTTCTTTAAGACTTTTACCATCTTCCTCTTTTTCTTTTTCTTTTTTTTTTCCCAACATTTTTCTGTCATGTAATAAATACATCTAGAGCTTGGTTATGCCATTTGATGGTTTTGTAGAATTCCTCAGCTTCCTTGGAATTCAGTTGCAGTGCAAGCTGCGTCTACATTTGCTATAACTGTGCATGATACTATAGCTGTTCTACATTGAAGGGTATTTCTTACTCTCCAAGATCCCAAAAGCAATACCCGTGATCTTATGACTTTGAGTTTCTTGCAGTGCCCCATAGTATTAACAGTCTCATCTCTACTGTGGTTCTGAGAACACAGAAACAATAGCTTGCTGTCTTCCTAAGACAGATGATGGGGTCAGGGTGAGCAGTAGCCACTTTGCATCCAAAACGTGAGAAACCTATAATAGTTCAATTGGTCCTTTCTTTTGACCTTAATTCTCATCGATTTCCCCTTGCTTTTACAAATACCTGAAAGGACTTTGAGTTGTCTTCAAGATAAGGAAGCATGATCTGGACATGAAGGTTTCTCTTTTTCCTTTTTTTATCTTTGATCTTTTTATCTGAGCCTTCCTTGAATATCCTGATTTACAATCGAGTGGATTGGAGAGGAGTGCCTCTATTTTCTGCATTGCAAAGTCTACCCACATGATGAGAACAGGCCCCTGCTGCAGGGGGTTAATAGAGGAACAGAGGGACATGAGAGCCTTTTATATCCTTGTGTAGCCTCATGTCAGATAAACTTTACTTTGCCACAGCTCTTAGGCTGAGATAAGAAGCAAAATGGAAAAGTAAAAATGTAGTCAGATTAGACCAGCGGAGGTAGCTGTGTGTACTACATAATCTCTCCTTCCCTCATTTTAATGGGGTTGGAGGGACAGCCCTACGTACAGTCTGATAACTGGCTATTTAATACTTACTAAGTGAATGTCTCATATTATCATTATTACTATTATTCTTAGATTTCAAGGTACAGAAGACTTCATCTGAATTAGCTTAAACATGAAAGTAAATGTGTGGATAGAATGTCCAGAGGAAGGTCGAGCTTTAGGCAGAGGTTGGCAGAGAGGTCCTAGATATGTCTTTGGGCTACAACATTTTTGTCTCCATTTCTTAATCTGATTTAAAAGTTTTTCTCTCTAGGTTGCCAAATAGTTGTCAGAAGCTTGCTATGTTATGCGCTTACAGGTTCAGATCCTGAAAAATAACTTCTAAAATTTATTCCATGATTAGCTTAGATCATGCAACTAGAACCAGTCACCACAAAGCCCAGTGAAGGGTCTGCCCAGGGCGCTTAGGTGCATCCTGTGCTCCATCCTGGAGATTTAGACCCCACCAAGCTGGTATGGGTCAAAACTGTGTAAGATAAAATTTTGATGAAAATACTTGATAGAGAGTGGATAAAGATGGCGGCTGAGTAACAGCTTCTCTGTAACTGAACTTGGCGAATCTGGGGAGACAAGACTCCAGACATCTCTGGCCGGTGGGATCTGTCTATGATCATCCCTTTGAGGATACAGGGAGCCAGCAAGGGACTTCTGGACCCCAGGAGGACAACAAAAACAGTGGAAAACTGGCAAGTGGCTGCGTGTATTCGATCAACCTCATCACTCCGGCAACTGTGAGTACAAGCAGCAGTGAGACTGCAAACCGGAAAGGCCTTACCTGTGAACTTTTTTGGTGTTCTTGGACTTGGCGCTCAGTTGAGCTGCACTGGAGAGAGCTTGAGCAAAAGTGTGGAGAACTTTGGGCATTGTCTGGGGCCCCAAAAGGAGCCACTGAGCTGGGCTAAGTGAAAGCCATTGTGTGGAAAAATTGCTCTGGCCAGCTTTGCCCTCAGGGTCCCAGAGCAAGAATCAGGCAGGACAAAATAACCTAGTGACTGAGCAGCTTAAAGGCGGGGACAGAACTGCCTCACAGCCCTAATCCTAAGGGGCAGAGTGAGACAGTTTTGGAACACTGGAGCCTTGGGCTGTTGCCTTGAGTAGAGTGCCCTGACGTCACAGCTCATAGCAACCTCAAACTCCTGGGCT
>CAUYPK010029411.1:0-11440 GCA_963574355.1 Loris lydekkerianus
GAAAAGATTCCCTATTTAACAAATGGTGCTGTGTGAACTGGTTGGCAACATGTAAAAGATTGAAACTAGACCAACACCTTTCACCATTAACTAAGATAGACTCTCACTGGATAAAAGATTTAAACTTAAGACATGAAACTATAAAAATACTTGAAGAGAGTGCACAGAAAACTCTTGAAGGAATCGGCCTCGGTGAATATTTTATGAGGAGGACTCCCCAGGCAATTGAAGCAGTATCAAAAATACACTATTGGGACCTGATCAAACTAAAAAGCTTCTGCACAGCCAGGAACATAGTAAGTAAAGCAAGTAGATAGCCCTCAGAATGGGAGAAAATATTTGCAGGTTATACCTCCGATAAAGGTCTAACAACCAGAATCCACAGAGAACTCAAACATACTAGCAAGAAAAGAACACGTGATCCTATCTCATGGTGGGCAAAGGACTTGAAGAGAAACTTCTCTAAAGAAGACATATGCACAATCTACAAACACATGAGAAAAAGCTCATTATCCTTAATCATCAGAGAAATGCAAATCAAAACTACTTTGAGATATCACTTAACCCCAGTAAGAGTAGCCCACATAACAAAATCCCCAAACCAGAGATGTTGGCTTGGATGTGGAGAAAAGGGCACACTTCTACACTGCTGGTGAGAATGCACACTAATATTTTCCTTCTGGATGTTTGGAGAATACTTAGAGACCTAAAAAAATATTTGGAGGATACTTCGATCCTATAATTCCTCTAGTAGGTTTATACCCTGAAGACCAAAAATCACAATATAACAAAGACATCTGTACCAAAATGTTTATTGCAGCCCAATTCATAATTGCTAAGTCATGGAGGAAGCCCAAGTGCCCATCGATCCATGAATGGACTAGCAAATTGTGGTACGTGTATACCATGGAATATTATGCAGCCTTAAAGAAAGATGGAGACTTTACCTCTTTCTTGTTTACATGGATGGAGCTGGAACATATTCTTAGCAAAGTATCTCAGGAATGGAAGAAAAAGTATCCAATATAGTCAGCCCTACTATGAAGCTAAATCATAGCTTTTACATGAATGCTATAACCCAACTATTGCACAAGACTATGAGGAAAGGGCCAAGGAAGGGGAAGGGAAGGGGGAGGTTAGAGTGGAGGAAGGGTAATGGGTGGGGCCACACCTATCGTGCATCTTAGAATGGGCACAGGAGAAACTTACTAAAGGCAAAATACAAATGTCTACATACAATAACTAAGAAAATGCCATGAAGGCTACATTGAACAGTTCGATGAGAATATTTCAGATTGTATATGAAAGCAGCACATTGTACCCCTTGATTGCACTAATGTACACAGCTATGATTTATCAATAAAAAAAAACATAATGACAGTTAATATTCAATTTTGTTATTTTAGGAGCAAATAATTTAATCTTCTTTGTTGATGTGGATTTGGATAAGGTTTCTAGCTAATAGAAAAAGGCAAAAATTGTCAACCAGAACTTTTGATATCCAAAAGGAAAAGCAAATTTGTATGTTCTTTTGTTTTGAAATATTTCAATTTCTTCCTTTGATATATTCTTTGAATGGATATGGAATGTTCTCTCATTTTTCTTCTATATTCAGACTTTTAAATTTTCTTACACAATATGTTATGGTGACTTATTTTGAAGGTCATTCTTTCTCCAGTGCCTGGCCAATAATCTTGTAAGCCACCCATGCAAGTTTTGGATTTTTTTTTTTAAAGGAAGTATTCAGAATAACTCTTTTTTTATTACTAACCTATATTGCATTTCTAAAATTTTGTCATTTCAATAACATATAAATAAAATCATATATTATGTAACTTTAAAGATTTTTTCACAAAGTATAATTTTTTGAAGTTTCATCCAAGTTGTTACATCTATTAATAGTTTATTCCTTGTTATTGTTGAGTATTATTAAACGCATTTTGTTCAATCATTCACCAGATGAAGGAAGTTTATGTATGAACATGATCTTCATTTCTCTTGAATAAGTGTATAGAAGTGCAATTGCCATATCCTAGAAGAGATGCATATTTATTTTTTTAAGAAGCTGAAAGTATTTTCCAGAATGGCGGTGTCATTTTACATTACCATTAGAAATTCATGAGTGATTAAGTTTCTTCATATCTTAACCAGCATTTAGTATTGTCATGATTTTAAAAAATGTTTATTCATTTTGGGAGGTAATAACTCATTGTGGTTTTAATTTGCAGTTCCATGATGGCTAATAATATTTACCATTGTTATGTACTTATTGTTCATCTGTGTATCCATTTTGATAAAATATCTACTCATGTATTTTGTCAATTTTATACTTGAATTCTTTGAGATTTTTGCTGTTGGGTTTGATAGTTTTTTACTTATTCAAGGTATTAGACCTCTTGCCTAATAGGTGGTTCGCAAATATTTCATCTCAGTTTGCAATTTGTTTTTTCATTCTTTTAATAGAGTCTGATGGAAAGCAAAAGTTTTTCATAGTGAGAAAATCCAATTTATTATTTTTTCTTTTATACATCATGCTTTTGGTTTTAAGTCCTTCCTTCCTTCCTTCCTTCCTTCCTTCTTTTCTTCTGTTCATTTATTTGCTTGTTCATTCATTCATTCATTCTTTCTTTCTTTGTTTATTTTTGAGACAGATTCTCACTTTGTCCCCATTTATAGAGTGCTGAGGCATCATACTTCACAGCACAACCCAAACTCTTGGGCTTGAGAAATCTTTTTTCTATTTTTAGCAGAAACAGAATCTCACTATTGCTCAGGCTGGTCTCGAACTCCTGCATGTAAGCAATCCCCCTACCTCAACTTCCGAGACAGCTAGTATTACAGGTATGACCCACCCTGCCTGGCCTTGGTTTCAAGTTTAAAAATTCTAGTCTTGTAACCCAAAGGTCTTCTCTGTTTTTTTTCCTAAAAGCTTTATCCTTTTGTGATTTAACTATACTATCTCCTATGAGTTAACTTCTACATAAGGTGTAAGATTTAGGTCGTTAATTTATTGTCTGTACAATTGCTTATCCAATAAATGTCCAATTGTTTCAGGACCATCTTTTGGAAAAGCTATCCTTCCTCAAAACCTTTCTTTATAAGCTGAATTACTTTTGCATCTTTATCATAAGAAAATTGGATATATTTATTAGCATTTTTTTTAGTTTCAGCATGGAAGTTCTATATGTATTTTGATACAATTAAACTGAAATATTTAATCTTATTAAGTAATTATAAATAAAATTATATTTTAAATGTCTTTTTCATTGTTTATTGTTGTTATATAGAGAATCAATTTTTCTTAAAGTTTATCTTATTTTATGTGAACTTGATGAACTCACTTCTTATTTCAACATTTTTTTTTTTTTTTTGCATATTTCCTGGGATTTCTATTTAAATAGTCATGTTATCTTCACATAGCATAGTTTTGTCCCTTTTCTCCAATATGTAATTAGTATGCTATAATATCTTTTTCTTGCTTTATTTTACTGACTAGAACTTTAAACACTATATTAAATAAGAATAGTGAGAATGAGAAGAGATATGCTTCCTTTGTTCCTGACTTTACAGAGCAAGCATTTAGTCTTTCATTCTCGTATAATTTTAGCAGTGTATTTTTTGTAGGTCTTGTTTATCAAGGTGAGGAAGGTCTTTTGAATTCTTATTTTCTGAGAGTTTTAAAAAAAAATAAATGTTAAATTTTTCCAATTATTTATCTTCATAAATTTCTCATCATGTGATCTTTCTTCTTTAGTTTGTTAGGATGAATTATATTAATTTATTTTCAAATATTAAATTACCCTTGAACCCATTTGGTCACAGTATACAATTTGTTTTGTATATTACTGAATTCTATTTGCTAATCTTTTGTTAAATATTTTTGCATCTATATTCATAAGGGATAATGGTCTGAAGTTTGGTTTGGTATGGTATTACCTTTGTATTGTTTTGATATTAGGGTAATACTATTAATAGTTTCATAAAATTAATTATTATTAAGTGTTTTCTCCTTTTCTGTTTCCTGCAAGTGATTGTCTACAATTAGTGTTAAATTTACTTTTAAAGTTTCATAGAATATTCTAGAGAAACAGTTTAGCTTAGAGAGTAATTTAGGGAAGGGAAAGTTTTTAAGTTTATAAATGAACTAATTTACTTAATATTTCATATTGGTAGTTTTGTATTACTACCACAATTAATAACTGTGGTAGTTTTGTGTTTTTTGAGGAATTGGTACTTTTTTCTATGTTATTAGGTTTAGATATATAGAGATATTTGTAGTATTCACTTACTATCCTTTTGATATCTCCAGGTTATGTTTTATTCTTGATACTGGTAATTTGTATCATCTCTGTCTTCCTTTTTGTTAGTCTTTCCTTAACCTTGCTTTAGCTTTACTTTGGTCTTCTTATTTTAGGTGTGCATAATGACTAAATGGTTAATCTACCAAGAAGACAGAGCAATTATGAAAGCATATATCCCAAACAACCAAGATTCAAAATATGCAAAATGAAAACCAATATAACTGAAAGAAAAATATCCAATCTACCACTGTAGTTGAAAACTTCAACATTCTGGTTTTAACAACTGATAGAACAACTAGAGAAAAAGTCAGCAAGAGTATGGAAGAATACAATAACATTGTCAACAGAAATAATCTAATAGATATTTATAGAATTCTCTACAAAACAATAGAAGAACATATATACTTTTTAATCACTAGGAACATACACCATGACAGACTATACTTGGTTATAAGAATTAAAACCATGCAGTGTGCTTTCTGATGACAAGGAATAAAATTATAAATCAGTAATAGAACAAAAACAGAGAAATCCTTAAACACTTGAAAACTGAGCAGCACATTTCTAAATACACATACTTCATTGGTCAAAGGGAAAGAAAAACTCAAAAATATATTTAACTGAATTAAAATGAAAACACACTATATCAGAATTTTGAGAATGTAGATAAAGCAAGATTGGGAAATTTATAACACTAAAACTGCAGTAGTTGGACTGGAAAGAGGAAATGCTTCAAATAAATAATCCAAGCTCTCACCTCAAGAACCTAAAATAAGAAGACCAAAGCAAAGCTAAAGCAAGGTTAAGGAAAGAAATAATAAAGAGCAGAAACCAACAAAATTTAAGACAGAATAACAAGAGAGCAAAATCAATCAAACAAAAAAAGTTCTTTAACTTCTTTCTTCTTTCCTCCCTTGTGGCCTAATATATCCTAGAGATGAAAGAGGTGACCTCTTTACTGCTGGGCAGTGGTGAAAGTTCTGACTCCCCACTTGGCCTTCTCTGACATTTCCAGCATAAGGTTGAGGCATCTCATTATAATCTGCTATGGGTGGAAGTCTAAGCTTTTTGGCTCCTCTTTCTGCCTTTGCTGGTATGTATTTAGATATGGGTGGAACCATGTTTGATTTTTCTTTTTCCTGTGGTATTTGGCTGACATAAAGTAGGTATTGTCTAAATGTTTGATTTTGATTGTGTTTTGATTTTATCTAGTTAGACTGCCTTTTCTGTCATTTTCCTAGATGAAGAGAAGGCCTTTATTATTTAGGCTTTTTTTTTTTTTTTGTCAGAGCCTATTAATATGATTCTAGCTTGCTTTAACTACAAGTCTGGAATATACAGAGGCCAACAGATAACCCAGAGAACTCACCATCATATCATTCATACATCCCAAGGTCCATAGTCAATCTGTCTTCTTAGACCTATAGTTTTAACATCACCTGAGAACTTGTTAGAAATGTAATGTATATGCTGCATTCCAGATCCATTGAGGTAGAAGCTCTGGGGCTAGTGCCCAGAAATCTGGGTATTAATAAGCTGTCTGAGTAATTGTCATGCACACTGAAGTTTGAGACCCACTGGCCTAGACCAAGCTGCCATCACTATTTGCCTTGGTACTACCATGGTTTCCTAATTCTGATCCCTTTCTATTCCTTTCTCTACTCTTAGTCAGTTTAGCACATATACAGAAGAGTATATATGTTTCTGTACTTATTAAGAAAAACAAAAGTTTTATAATGCTATATACCAGTGGTTCTCAACTTTCTTAATGCCTCCTAATGCCACGACCCTTTAATTCAGTTTCTCATGTTGTGGTGACCCCCAACCATAAAATTATTTTCATTGCTACTTCATAACTGTAATTTTGCTACTGTTATGAATCATAATGTAAATATCTGATATATAGGATGTATTTTCATTGTTACAAAGGGGTCACGACTCACAGGTTCAGAACTGCTGCTATAAAGAGTAAAATGTTCAACATGCTTGTAAAGCTCGCTAAGGTCTGGGGCTCAGTTTATCTCCTAGGTTTCTTCCAACATCAGTCTCTTCATCTCTCAGTCTCTGCCCTTCTGGGCTTCTCTCTGGCCTTCAGCTTGGCTTATCTCAATTCCTTCTTGGGCTAATTACTTGCAACATACCTATTAAAAGAAGTCTTTTTTAAAGAAAGTCTTCGGTAGCTTTCCAGGTTAAAATTCCCCTGCATGAGTCTACAAATATATACTTCTGTTGTTCAGTAGACCATGTCTCTCTCCTAGCATTTATCCTGACTGCAATTTAATATTCACATGTGATTATTTGATTGTTTTTCTATCCCAGCACCACAAATTAGTCTGTAGGCTCATGGGTAGAAAAGACTATGTCTGTCTTTTAGTTTCTGTTATCTTTCCAGAGGCTAGCAGAGTGCATACTATGTGTAACATGGTCAGTGGCTGACTGCTAAAGAAACAGATACCTAACCTAGGGTGGCCCACACTGCTACTGGAATAACTCTATGGTTGTGTTCCCTGTTATACAGTAGTTATTCTTCCCATCTTTCTCAGGAATAGATACCATCCTGATACAAGCCCAGGAGCAACCATCTTTGAAAAGTAGGGCAACTCGTGCTCTACAACTAGAATGGACCAGAGTATCAGTCCACCATCCTAAAAGAATTTCCATCAAGTAATACAGCTCAATATGAATTTTTCCCAGAGCAAAAATTGAGCCAATCAGTGGTCAGCTTTTGTAGCAATATTGTTTCTATGGTCCATTGGGCTAAACTGCGGAGTTACCATGATTTACCATAACTTTTTATAGGAAGCTAAAATCTGTTTTCCAAACAACTTACGTACAAAAAAATTTTTATAAAATTTTAAAATTTGTAAAAAAAAAAATTTATAAAATTTAGGACTTAAATCTAAACTTCAGAGCATACTTATTAGAAATAAGCCTTGATGACTTTTAAAAAAATCTATCCCCATTTATTCTTCCTCTGGTAATTCTTTTTTTATATTAAATCATAAACACATAGATCATGTATACATTAATGCATTTATGGGGTACAATGTGCTGATTTCATATAGAATTAGGAATGCTTACATAACACTGGTTAATATATACCTCATCTCATTTACTTAATTATTGTGTTAAGACATTTATACTCTATACTAATAGATCTGACATGTACTCTTGCATTGTGCACCATAGGTGTGATCTCACCATTCACCCTCCCTCAATCTGACCTCCCCTCTTCTCTCCCAACTCCCCTCCTTTCACCTTCATCTTGGGCCATAGTTGTGATCTATTCTTCATATGAAAGTGTGAGGGATTATAAATTGGTTTCATAATAGTACTGAGTATATTGGATATTTTTTCTTCCATTCTTGAGATATTTTACTAAGTAGGATATGTTCCATGTAAACATAAAGGAGGTAAAGTCTCCATCTTTTTTAAAGGCTGCATAATATTCCATGGTATACATATAGCATAATTTATTAATACATTCATGGGTTGATGGACCCTTGGGCTTCTTCCATGAATTGGCTATTATGAATTCAGCTGCAATGAACAATCTGGTGCAAATATCTTTCTTATGAAGTGATTTTTGGTCTTTTGTATATACTCCTAGTAGAGGAATTCCAGGATCAAACGGCAGGTCTACTTCTAGATTCCTGAGTATTCTCCATACTTCTTCCCAAAAGGGATGTATTAAAAAATAATAGCTCCTGAATATGTCCCTTAATTAGCAATGCCAGAAGAAATTCTGTATGGTAAACCTAAACTAAAAATAAATGTTTCTAAATTTCAATACCAAGAAACAGACACTTTCTGTCCCTTCTCAAGGCTCTCCAAGACCACTTTGTCTCTACTTTCACTCTGGGGAAAATCAGCATGTCTTGGACAACTGAATGTTTTCTCTCTGGGTTATACAATTCCAATGACAAAGTTACTTATAGGAGTTAACAATGAATTAGCTCTTCTCATGCCAAATAGGATGCAGCAAAGATACTAAGCTATCTGCTCAAATTCTCAAATTAAGGAATATTTTTAAAATGTGGTTAACATAATGAATGTTACTCATGCTTTGATCTTTTCAACACTAATATCACAAAGAAAATCATTATCTGTATCATCATAATTAAATATGAATGTATAATTTTTATATGCATAATATAACTAACACATAATTCATATTTTATAAGTTTCAAGGAACAACCATGTGTTTGTAAATAAATATATGTATATATGTGCATATATATGTATATCTTTCTACCTATTTGTATACATAGCTGTGTATTTATTTTTATGCATGCGTGCATATATAAAAAACACATGTTCACATGTATACTCACATACCCATCAAGAGAAATCAAATTTTATTAAAGGATAAATTAAACACAATAAAGTAGAGTTATAAAACCTAAGGGTAAATTATTTTATACCCTGAAGAGTGACATCTAAACACTGTTTATCATCTAATCAAGAGTCATCAGCCCTAATATTTCTTGATAATTGACTATTTCAGATAACAGACAGCCCTAGGCTTCAAGAAAGCTGAGCTCCTTGGAAGCATCAGGGTACGAAGCATGATGAGTCTTGATTCCTCCAAGTTAAAAATTCCAATTTGATCACCTTTCTAATGATCTGTTTTTAAAAAGAATGTATGAAGTGATGAGGGGAAGTCTGCTAAGATCCCTGAGGGAAGATTTTTCCTGGAGAGAGGAAAAAAAAAAAAAAAAAAACTAATGAAAGAACATTCTCTTTGGTCTCTTTGGACTCTTATTTTATATAGCTATGGTACCGAGGACAAAGGCCTAGAGTGGAAATTTCAGAATAAAATTACAGAAAGCACTTCTGTGCTTGATGATGAGATGTATTTGATGAGTAGACCAATTCTGGAGCTATCGCACTGTCTATATGTCTTGTCTTGTAAGACAGTAAATTATCTTATTAATGACACTACTTTGACTTGGATTTTCTCCTACTTGGAGCCTAAATAACTGATATAAGTAGGCACTCTGCAAAACCGGTTGTCTAAAAAATGTAACTTAAGGATGAAAATGATGATGACAGACATTTTTCCATCAAAGCCAGTTCTCTTTTATGACTTAAAGAAATTCTAATCATGTAGGTCCATTATTTACTTTCTATTTTAAGCATCAATTATTTTTTAAAAATGCAATATTGGAAAAATACTATTAATACATTTAAAGAAAGAGTGAGTAATGGGTGGCAATGAGATTAGGATAAAAAAGGTTTAGCTGAGTTTTTGCCAATTCTTACAAAGCATATGAGAAAATCTTGTATCTTGAAATCCATAAGGTAAATATTATTCAGATGCCTTGGTTATCAAAATACATACTGTAGACAAGGAGAAGTTAGCTTTTTAGTTGCAGATTATTATATGGTTCCCTGAAAGTCCTTAGGAAACAATACCAAAACCACACAAAGAAGAATTAAAACATCAGTGTAGGATAGGATCCAGAACAGTCAAGAAACACACAATGTATCATTATAAAAAGAAGTGCAGACATGAGACACAAGAACTGCATGTGTGAAAAGCCAGATCTCAAGGCAGTCAGGAAATTTTCCAGTGCATATTCAAAGTTTATTTAAACACAGGCAGTGTGTTAAAATCTGGAAAAAAACCTGAGAGAGCTGTATCTAAGGAATCACTTCATATCTATAGTCTCAGTACATCAAACTAGGTAGACCCTACAAAAAAATTATTCTTTTTCTTTACTAGGTTATTTCTAAAATGGAATGAAGTCTCAAAATAATGACATTCTAAAAGATTATAGATAGAGATATATACATTTTTTTAGGGGAAAAAAATTATCTTAGATGCAAAGAAGTGATGTTGGTATGATATTAACTATCATATCTACCTACAATTTATTTTCTCTCCAGAAAAAGTAATGACCCTATCATATGATCATATCAATTTACATAACCAAGAGATTAAATAATTTAGCAGCCAAGATACTAAAAAAGTTTTTGAGTTTGTCAAAAAAAAATTAGATTTTCTTTTTTATGAGGTCACTCACCAAAAGTGTAGGAACGTAAATTCATCCTCGAAAACTAGCTCTATACAGGCTGAAAAAAAATCATCCCCTAATTTAGTATTATAAATTACCAGTCCATGCAACAGTGAAGATGTTAACAACAGATGTGAGAGAAGGTTCATTTAAAATAGTATCTGTAGCTTATCTATAGCAATTTTTTTCCTTTCATATGAAAATATCCTTCAACAAATGGATTTAATAGTGTTAATTCACCTTGATTCATTAGGTGACTCAATTGATAAATATATAGAGCAAGTTCCTGGGTTATGAATGCGATGGGGTCTTCAGGTTTGTTCTTAGGTTGAAGATGTATGTAGGAACAGATACATTTGCCTGTATTAACCTTCGTTTGCAGGTGTGAGTCAGATGTCAATTGTACGTTTGTAATTTGGGGACTTACTGTAATAGCCTCCATTTGTAAATACAAGTTGTACGTAAGTTGGATGTTGGTAACTCAGTCTGGTGGCCCTACATATACGGAATCAATTGTATGGCGATCTGTGTGAATTATTTTTCAGTCTGTTTGATTATTTTTCCAGGAAATCTTCAAATGGCTTCACCACTGTGATAGTATACCCCTCTTTGTGGTACCAAGTGCTAGCAAAATCCAGCTAGAACTGTAACTTTGTTTAATGTACATTCTCATATCTGCCATCTGAGTTACTTGCCCTTCTCTATTGTCAATTAAATGGACCAACATTCTTTGACTACTGTCCAGTGAATAAAATAGAAAATAATTGTTCTTTGAATGTAGTATTGATTTTTTTTAATTTATTTATTTTTATTGTTAAATCATAGCTGTGTACGTTAGTGCAATCAAGGGGTACAATGTGCACGTTTCATATACAATCTGAAATATTCTCATGTAGTATTGATTTTATACGTATTTTCTCTGTGGAAGAGATTTCAGACTTTACAGAAATATTTTTTAAAAGTCATTTGGTAAGGGCAAGGGTGAAACTCAGCAAATGTGAAATGTAAATGTCATGCCACGGTGACTGGGAAAATGCCAGGAAGGCTATGTTGAATATTGGGATGAAAATCTGTCAAATGGTTTATGAAGCTAGTATATGATGCCCCATGATCATATCA